>JAUCBJ010001006.1:0-111812 GCA_032718475.1 Nemertoderma westbladi | reverse complement strand
ACAATAATGAATAAGAATGGTGCAAGTGTGTCTCCTTGGAGGACGCCCCATAACACTTCAAATGGTTCTGTGTCACCGTCAACAGTAGACACAAATGTTGTCGAACCATCGTATACTGATCTGATTGCTGCAATAATTTCATCAGGAATCCCATATAATGAAAGTATGCTGAACATACGTGAGCGAGAGACTGAATCAAAGGCCTTGAAGAAGTCAACAAAGATAACAGCCAGATGCCTGTCTTTCTTTTTTGATAATTCTTCAATTATCCTTCTAAGTGCCAAAATGGGCTCCATGGTCCCACGACTTTTACGGAACCCATTCTGATTTCCACGGAGCCGTCTCTCAATGGGATCCCAGATGCGATTTAATAGAATCCTATTGTATAGCTTTGCAGCAATCGAGTTCAATGAGATTCCCCGAAAAGAAACATAGAGTGTTAGGTTGCCCTTCTTGGGAACTGGCACCAACTTATTTGTTTTCATTTCTTGTGGGACTCTTGTTGTACGGTACATGTCTACTATGATGGGATAGATGAGCTTTAAACACTCAGGTATTTTAAAGACCTCAGGGGGAACACCATCTACTCCACTGGCACGATTGGTCTTAATGCTCTTTGCAGCAGCCTTCACTTCTGCAAAGGAGATATCGCCAATGGGAATATCTGGGAGTACAGACTCAGACACCTTTACTTCTATAAAGTTATCAGGCATTACCCTGTCATTATTGAGGAGCTTTTCAAAGTGGGCTTTCCAACCATTGAGGCGATCGGCTGGTGATTCAGCCTTAACCTTGGTGGTTGGTTGGCTTTTCCGCCCAGTAAGCAGATTGATCGATTTCCATGCCTGGGATGATTGCCTGCTGTCGCCAGCATCATTGATGACATCAACCTGTTGGTTTATTAGCTCCAGTAAATGAACAGAGTACTGCCTGTTCATGGACCTAGATGCAGCCTTAACTGCATTCTTGGCCGCTGTAGTCTGTTTGAGTCGGGACTCTTTCATTAATACTACTCCAGTTGATGAATACTACTCCAGCATCAAATGAAACTTATAAAAACAGCTGCACATATATTATGTAGTCATATTTCGGAACTAATTAATCTAAATATCAAACACGTTTTTTTTCGAATTCTCTCAAGGTAGCAAAAGTAACCCCAGTTTTTAAATCTGGCGACCCATGTTTTAAAACTAATTATTGCCCTATTTCTTTACTGCCGGTATTGAGCATGTGTTTGTGAGCAAGTGTTTGAACGCATAATATTGTCCAGCTGGTCTCTTTCTTAGATAAATTAATATTATATAAATATTAACTAGCTGTCAATTCGGATTTAGTAAATAATATACTACAACATATGGTATTTTAGCTGAAAAATTACACGATTTTTTAGATAAAAAAAATGTCGTCCTGCGCCATATTTATTAATCTTAAAAAAGCGTTTGATACGCTGTATCACGGTATTCTAGTAAATAAACTGAAGAGCTATGGTATCAGGGGGGCCCCCCTGCAGCTATTTTCCGATTATCTCTCCAACCGATCCCAATTTGTTACAATAGACAGATGCAACTCGACCCTCCCAATTATCTGCGGCGTCCCCCAAGGCTCGATCCTTGGGCCGATCGGATACCTTCTATACATTAATGATCTTCCAAACGCATCAAATTCCATGACAACTCTTTTTTGCGGATGATACTACTACTACTACTACTAGGATCGGCATGCTGCATTGCAGCTGCATTTTTAAGAATGCTGTGCCGGCTTGTCAACAAAATGATGATACAAGTCTGTCTAAACACTGAAAAGCATTACATTGGTCCTTGCGCCACGTACAGGAAGTGTCATGAAAGATTTGGCGTTCCAGATCTAACTTCAATAATGAGGCATGATTATGCAATCAAAAGCTTACTAAGTGAAATAATGATCTGTGAACCGTCAATCTGCGAACAGGCCCACATCAGCTTTATTCGTAATGTATACGGGTCAAGTAACATTTGTTTCTCCACGAAAATACACCGTGTTAAAGATTACCTAGAAGCCGTAGCCTGCATATAGTCTCTCTAGATCCATTTGTCAGTGGGATCGACTTAGGGCGTGTCACAAAAATGACTGGTACTTGTTTTTATTTCATTTTCTTTCTACATACAGTTTTAATGAAACTAACCCTATCTCCTTATTGTACTAATTGGTTTTATTGTGACACTATCTATATATAGTGATTTTTAACCTTTTATTAAATAAAAGTCAGCCCAACTGACTCCGCGCGCATAATGAGTGCGCGATAACTAAAAAAAAAAATAACTAAAAACTCTGTTAAGATCCCAAAAAAAATTACTCATTTACTCACTTATTAAATTCTGTAAATCATGACAATACAGATTTTGAGATATCTGTGTATTTAAGTTAGAGGCCTCCAGTTTGAAATTTTGAACCTACTACTAATACTTATACTTTATGATTACTGATTAATACTTTGTTAGTAACTATAGTAACTACAATACTGATTAATACTTTGTTAGTAACTATAGTAACTACAATACTGATTAATACTTTGTTAGTAACTATAGTAACTACAATACTGATTAATACTTTGTTAGTAACTATAGTAACTACAATACTGATTAATACTTTGTTAGTAACTATAGTAACTACAATACTGATTAATACTTTGTTAGTAACTATAGTAACTACAATACTGGTTAATACTTTGTTAGTAACTATAGTAACTACAATACTGATTAATACTTTGTTAGTAACTATAGTAACTACAATACTGATTAATACTTTGTTAGTAACTATAGTAACTACAATACTGATTAATACTTTGTTAGTAACTATAGTAACTACAATACTGGTTAATACTTTGTTAGTAACTATAGTAACTACAATACTGATTAATACTTTGTTAGTAACTATAGTAACTACAATACTGATTAATACTTTGTTAGTAACTATAGTAACTACAATACTGATTAATACTTTGTTAGTAACTATAGTAACTACAATACTGATTAATACTTTGTTAGTAACTATAGTAACTACAATACTGATTAATACTTTGTTAGTAACTATAGTAACTACTCGTTTATCTCGATTTTACTCGAATATATTACAACTCCAGTCCGTCACGCCAATCGGCATTTAACGGCGAGATGGGTGGTGAAGGCTCTTCAATACATACATCGCAATGATTGGACGTGGAGGATTTCGGGATTCGCGTTATCTCGGAACTCCTCGCTAAAACATACAATGACTCTGCTACTAGTACTACTAGAATCGGCATGCTGCATTGCACTTTTAAGCTCCACTTTTAAGATTGCTGTGACGGCTTTTCGACAAAATTGCGCTGCCACAACATTTGCTAGATCATCCGCATCTTTAAGGCCAGTGTCCTTTAAGATGCGTCTCAAGAAAGTCATGGGCTGTCCACCATGCTTATTCACTCCATGAAGCTGCCAAAGCACAAGATTATGCACTGGCTGGTCCTCACGGCGAAGCAATGTCCTGCAAAGCGGAGGCGACTTTGTTCTAGTGTCAAGCTTGGGGGAACCAATGAGACACCTCCAATGTTACATAGTGTCTGGTTGGAGATGTGTGCATTGTACTTGAAACAATGAACCCGGCGTAGCATTCTTGTGAATATGCCATCCAAAGATTTGATGTCCTCAGCAGTTAGAGCCCAGCATGAACTCCCATAGAGGAGTAGTGGAACTACTGCTGCTCTAAATAATCTGACTTTAAGTTTCCGATTAATTCTCGGTGACTTCCAAATCTTGGAAAGCCTATTCAAGGCTGCCCATGCCTTTCCCTTACGTATTCGTAGGTCCGGAGGCTGACTTCCGGATCCATGATCCCAGGTAACAGAAGTCGTCCACATGCTCAAGCATACTACTACTACTAGGATCGGCATGCTGCATTGCAGCTGCATTTTTAAGAATGCTGTGCCGGCTTGTCAACAAAATTGCACCGCCACAACTCCCTATCACCCATGACATTTGCTAGATCATCCGCATCTTCAAGGCCAGTGTCCTTTAAGATGCGTCTCAAGAAAGTCATGGGCTGTCCACCATGCTTATTCACTCCATGAGGCTGCCAAAGTACAAGATTATGCACTGGCTGGTCCTCACGGCGAAAGCAATGTCCTGCAAAGCGGAGGCGATTTTGTTCTAGTGTCAAGCTTGGGGGAACCAATGAGACACCTCCAATGTTATATAGTGTCTGGTTGGAGATGTGTGCATTGTACTTGACACAATGAACCCGGCGTAGCATTCTTGTGAATGTGCCATCCAGAGATTTGGTGTCCTCAGCAGTTAGAGCCCAGCATGGACTCCCGTAGAGGAGTACTGGAACTACTGCTGCTCTAAATAATCGGACCTTAAGTTTCCGATTAATTCTCGGTGACTTCCAAATCCTGGAAAGCCTATTCAAGGCTGCCCATGCCTTTCCCTTACGTATTCGAAGGTCCTAACCTGACTTCCGGATCCATGATCCCAGGTAACAGAAGTCGTCCACATGCTCAAGCATACCATCCTTTGAGCTTATGCTCATCCGATCAGAGACTTGCTGAGGACTTTCAAAGTTAACTGTCAAAATTTTGGTCTTTCTGGAGTTAATAAAAAGACCAACACTAGAAGCAGCATGTTCTAATGAGCTGAGGAGCCGTTGGGCTCCCTCTAATGATTCTGAGAGTACTCCTAAGTCATCAGCAAAGTCTAGATCAGTTAGGTACTTGGCAGGATTTCCTCGACTTCTGGAGCCAGTAGGTGGAGTTATCATCACCCCATCATCATTATGATGATCTAAGGACATGCGTAGAACATAGTCAACCACAATAATGAACAAGAATGGTGCAAGTGTGTCTCCTTGGAGGACGCCCCATAACACTTCAAATGGTTCTGTGTCACCGTCAACAGTAGACACAAATGTTGTCGAACCATCGTATACTGATCTGATTGCTGCAATAATTTCATCAGGAATCCCATATAATGAAAGTATGCTGAACATACGTGAGCGAGAGACTGAATCAAAGGCCTTGAAGAAGTCAACAAAGATAACAGCCAGATGCCTGTCTTTCTTTTTTGATAATTCTTCAATTATCCTTCTAAGTGCCAAAATGGGCTCCATGGTCCCACGACCTTTACGGAACCCATTCTGATTTCCACGGAGCCGTCTCTCAATGGGATCCCAGATGCGATTTAATAGAATCCTATTGTATAGCTTTGCAGCAATCGAGTTCAATGAGATTCCCCGAAAAGAAACATAGAGTGTTAGGTTGCCCTTCTTGGGAACTGGCACCAACTTATTTGTTTTCATTTCTTGTGGGACTCTTGTTGTACGGTACATGTCTACTATGATGGGATAGATGAGCTTTAAACACTCAGGTATTTTAAAGACCTCAGGGGGAACACCATCTACTCCACTGGCACGATTGGTCTTAATGCTCTTTGCAGCAGCCTTCACTTCTGCAAAGGAGATATCGCCAATGGGAATATCTGGGAGTACAGACTCAGACACCTTTACTTCTATAAAGTTATCAGGCAATACCCTGTCATTATTGAGGAGCTTTTCAAAGTGGGCTTTCCAACCATTGAGGCGATCGGCTGGTGATTCAGCCTTAACCTTGGTGGTTGGTTGGCTTTTCCGCCCAGTAAGCAGATTGATCGATTTCCATGCCTGGGATGATTGCCTGCTGTCGTCAGCATCATTGATGGCATCAACCTGTTGGTTTATTAGCTCCTGTAGATTAACAGAGTACTGCCTGTTCAGGGACCTAGATGCAGCCTTAACTGCATTCTTGGCCGCTGTAGTCTGTTTGAGTCGGGACTCTTTCTGCGCCTTATGAAGGTCATTTCGGCACTTTTGAATTTTGTTGTCAGTCCAGGGGGCCCTTTTCCTGTTTCGAGGGTATACAGGAACTGTTTCTGCAGCTGCTAACTTAACTGCTTCTGTAAAGGCAGTATAGCCCTCACAGTGATCTGCCGCCTCAGAGGCAAGAGCCTCATACCTGTTGCTCAGCTGTAGTGTGAAGCTGGATCTCACACTTGGCTGTTGCAACAGAGAGGACCAGTCATGCCGCGGCAAGGCAGATTTCGTTGTTCTGCTAGCACGCAGACTAAGTCTTACCTTGGCCACAATAAGGCGGTGATCACTGGAGAAGGGTCGAAGTGTAAATGCATTACAGTCTTGTATAGAGCTCCTGTATTTCCTACGAAACAGAATATGGTCTATCTGGGACTTGTGACCACTGGGTCCACTATGAGTCCATAGCTTTCCAGTTCGCTTCTTGAACTGGGTTCCAGCCGAAAACAATCCATTTCCAGAGATAAAATCCTGAAGATGGACATAATTTCGGTTAACACTATTGCTATAGACCCAGGGCGATGTAGGTGATTGATGCAGACTTGCATTAAAGTCTCCCAGGAATGTTAAGAATGCATGCTGATCCACTCCATCAGTTGCTGCTGTGTAGATTGTGGTAGAAATTTTCCACCTCCTCTACAGGGGCAACACTAGTTGGAGAGTAGCACACAATCAGAACCACCTTAGGAAACTTCTTAGCCAGTCTTCCAGAACATGAGAAGTGGCAACGGATGATGCGGTTAGAGATTTGGTCTATTTTGTCCAATGCTGCATGTGCAGTTGGATTCATCAATAGACCAATTCCACCATTGCCACTATCATCTGCTGACGAGAGGGCGAGTCGCCAACCGCCCCCCATGTCCTTAATCAGAACCTCATCAGTCTGTCCAGTCTGCATTCGGTGCTCTTGAACACCCACTGCGCTAAGAGAAAGCTTATCTGCCAAGGCAGTCAGCTCACCTTGTCGCATTGGGGACCCGAGTGTTAGGGTGTTTACTGAGGCTAGTCTAGTGACTTGCCTCAGATTCACCAATGGCTTTGTTGGTCGGGGTGGAACATGAGAGTAGCCTCCAACTCCAGAATCCCTCTCCCATCACATTCTGGCCTCCCTGGTGACCCAGGGTTTGGGCCAGAAAGGTCATCAGGAAAGGAACTCAAAGAATTGTTGGCTGCTCTCTCTCCAGTAGGGGGTGGGACAGGCAGCCGGTCAGGAGTTAACTGACGCATGTGAGGCCGATTGTGTCCTTTAATTCCACTGGCCTCTAGTGGCCGGACCTCCGCATTACTAATGTAATCCATAGGGGGGGGGGGGGGGGGGGGGGGTTGGGGGGTGATTTTTTGCCGAGTCAGCTCTCGGGGCAAATACCACACCCTGATTTGCCATTCCACATGGTGGGTGTCGCAATGGAGTCAGATATTAGGCCCATCACCCATATCTACTCTGGCACACATGACCCACCATTGGCTGTTGCAGCTCATCTGCTGGGTCATGCCCTGTACCCTTGCTGCCAGGTGCAGGTCGCAGTGAAGTGCTCTCAGAGTGGACATGAGAACACTCTACTCCTGACCAGCCATTGGTAGATCTAAAACTACCTCTACTACTAGGATCGGCATGCTGCATTGCAGCTGCATTTTTAAGAATGCTGTGCCGGTTTGTCAACAAAATTGCACCGCCACAACTCCCTATCACCCATGACATTTGCTAGATCATCCGCATCTTTAAGGCCAGTGTCCTTTAAGATGCGTCTCAAGAAAGTCATGGGCTGTCCACCATGCTTATTCACTCCATGAGGCTGCCAAAGTACAAGATTATGCACTGGCTGGTCCTCACGGCGAAAGCAATGTCCTGCAAAGCGGAGGCGATTTTGTTCTAGTGTCAAGCTTGGGGGAACCAATGAGACACCTCCAATGTTATATAGTGTCTGGTTGGAGATGTGTGCAATGTACTTGACACAATGAACCCGGCGTAGCATTCTTGTGAATGTGCCATCCAGAGATTTGGTGTCCTCCCGTAGAGGAGTACTGGAACTACTGCTGCTCTAAATAATCGGACCTTAAGTTTCCGATTAATTCTCGGTGACTTCCAAATCCTGGAAAGCCTATTCAAGGCTGCCCATGCCTTTCCCTTACGTATACAAAGGTCTTCACCTGACTTCCGGATCCATGATCCCAGGTAACAGAAGTCATCCACATGCTCAAGCATACCATCCTTTGAGCTTATGCTTATCCGATCAGAGACTTGCTGAGGACTTTCAAAGTTAACTGTCAGAATTTTGGTCTTTCTGGAGTTAATAAAAAGACCAACACTAGAAGCTGCATGTTCTAATGAGCTGAGGAGCCGTTGGGCTCCTTCTAGTGATTCTGAGAGTACTCCTAAGTCATCAGCAAAGAGATCAGTTAGGTACTTGGCATGATTTCCTCGACTTCTGGAGCCAGTAGGTGGAGTTATCATCACCCCATCATCATTATGATGATCAAAGGACATGTGTAGAACATAGTCAACCACAATTATGAACAAGAATGGTGCAAGTGTGTCTCCTTGGAGAGCTCCTCATAAAACTTCAAATGGTTCTGTGTCATCATCAACAGTAGACACAAATGTTGTCGAACCATCGTTTACTGATCTGATTGCTGCAATAATTTCATCAGGAATCCCTTATAATGAAAGTATGCTAAACATACTTGAGCGAGAGACTGAATCAAAGTCAACAAAGATAACAGCCAGATGCCTGTCTTTCTTTTTTGATAACTCTTCAATTATCCTTCTAAGTGCCAGAATGGGCTCCATGGTCCCACAACCTTTACGGAACCCATTTTGATTTCCACAGAGCCAATGAAATCTCGCAGATCTTAGAAATATCGCCAATGAGAGCACAGACTCAGACACTTTTAATTCGATAAAGTTATCAGGTCTCTCTCATTATTGAGGAGCTTATTATTGTTGATTTATGAACAATAAATAGTTATACAAAAATTAGGATTGTTACCTTCTCCTGTCTTCATCAATACCTCGCAGAGTAAAGTTTAAAACAAAGAACCAGTATCTATAATACTTGAGAACAGGTTTAATGAGATCGATTTTTATGATACATGCTTTGTATGTCACTGAGTTGATAGGAAATAGCAAGCCATCTGCGTTTGTTGATTTATTACACTTACATGCTTACGGAGTACTCATATAAAACTTTTGCTGAGTTGTTTCTGTGATTTTGGTCTCATGCAAACTGTCGTAAAGTTCTTATTTTAGAGACACAAATTTATACCAGAGAGTGATTTATTTCTGTTGAGTTCATTAGCTTTAATTAACTTATGAAGAAATACATGTGGAGCGAGCCGAATTCTTTGTCTGATCTTCTTAGCATACAGTATGTTAGCGGAATTTGCATGATTGTCGTATATACCGGTAACAGTATAAATAGTGCGTTTTGCGTTAAATTTTGCGTTAAATACTTCGTCAATTAAAAAATAATACGAAATAGTTTCTGATTATTTTCATATGCTGAAAAAGTACAAGGATGATAGTCATATATTATTACATTTATAAGTTAACTACTATAATTAAATTTATTATAATTATATAAACCAATGAATCGAAGAGGGAAATATAAAAGCACCGCAATGACTTTTCGCCCACCTCCATTACCCCCCCCCCCCCTTCACATGTTCGCCCACCTCCATTACCCCCCCCCCCCCCTTCACATGTTCGCCCACCTCCACTACTCCCTACCAATGTTAGACCACATTACCGCCCCCCCCCCATGTTTGGCCACCTCCATTACTCCTCCTACCCAGTTCGTTCGCTCACCTCCATTACTCCTCCTACCCAGTTCGTTCGCTCACATCCATTACTCCTCCTACCCAGTTCGTTCGCTCACCTCCATTACTCCTCCTACCCAGTTCGTTCGCTCACATCCATTACTCCTCCTACCCAGTTCGTTCGCTCACATCCATTACTCCTCCTACCCAGTTCGTTCGCTCACATCCATTACTCCTCCTACCCAGTTCGTTCGCTCACATCCATTACTCCTCCTACCCAGTTCGTTCGCTCACATCCATTACTCCTCCTACCCAGTTCGTTCGCTCACATCCATTACTCCTCCTACCCAGTTCGTTCGCTCACATCCATTACTCCTCCTACCCAGTTCGTTCGCTCACATCCATTACTCCTCCTACCCAGTTCGTTCGCTCACATCCATTACTCCTCCTACCCAGTTCGTTCGCTCACATCCATTACTCCTCCTACCCAGTTCGTTCGCTCACCTCCAATACTCCTCCTACCCATTTTCGCCCACCCCCATTAACCTTCCTACCTATGTTCGCCCACCCCATTGGCATTACCCCCCACCTATTATGTTTTAATGAAAAACAGAATACTGGTAGGCCTATAACAGTATAAAGGTTAATCGATCTGGCTACTTCCATATAATTACAGAATTAATCATACTGTCTTACAGTGCGGCAGTGTTAAGTACAGGTACCCCATAACCAGCTACGGTAGGTTCATAATGTATATTGAGACGAGCCATCTAGTTTGTTATAAGGTCATGACACCCCCCTTTCCTCCGAGATCATTAGTTCTATAATGGTCTTAAGAGTTAAGAGAATATTTTTACGGTCGTATCCCCAAACCTGACCCTGGGGCTTTTTGTGGCGTACGCCACAAAAAGCCCGTTTCCTATTGTCCCTATCTGTATATCTATTGTGTGGTAATGGTATTATATTTAAGCAGAACAAATTTCAATTTGGTTTTAAGATAAGCCAATTTAACTTTGCATTAATATCAATAAATTTATAATAGATTCCTATAAATTAATATATTTACTCTACTATAATTCATATTGATGTAGATTTATAAATTTCTTTGTTTCTATACCTATTAATTGATTTATAATTAATTAATGATTGATAATTTCTAACTTGATATTATCATGATATGATCATGATAAGATCTAAAAAGATCTTTGTATGATATGTAATCTTATGTAAAACGCTGTGAAAGAGAGTACTCTGGTCGGTCAAATACGGCAAATAAATAATTATCTTTGGCCTCCGCCTCTGGTGTTTTAAAATTTGGGCAGCCTCATTATCTGGCCTGATCTTATGCTGATCGTAGTCTGATCGTAGCAGATATAATAGCCATGTGGTTACTTTCCAAGACAATAATTATAATGTTTAATGCTACAATGGGTTTGATATTTAACAGATTGCAACCATGTATTCAATAAATAAATATTTTTTCAATATTTTGTATATGTAAATTCTTGAAAGATTTTGACATGATCATTCTATGATCGTAGCTAGATTTACAATGTATTATGATCAGTGCAGTGGAATCAAGCACATAGCATGATCCGTATAGATCTTGGCAGATTCGTAAAGTCGCTAGTCTAAGGGAGTACTGCGGCGTAGTTCAATGACTTGCCAATTACTTTCAGTTTCAGACTCGTTGTCACTTGGCTGGTAAATGGCACTTTTTTGCGATCCAGCGTTGTTTGACAGTTCATTCGCTGGTTTAGGTGTTATTGGTTCAACTTCCTGATATAAAGGACGTAGGAATCGACGGTTTGTCTACCATGTTCTGCCAGATAGCATCTTCACGTGGTAATCCCGGGATTTTCCGATACTGACGATCTTGCCAGTTTTAGTCCAACGTTTCGGTCGGTCTGTACACTGGATGCCGACTTCCATCCCGATCCTGAGTGTTTTGTGGTCCCGCAAAGTCTTGTTATAGTGAGCAATGTTTCGGTTCCGGAGTTCGGCCGCACGGTTGTCTGTTTCATCCGCCATTTCCCACCAATGTTGTGCGTAGGCGCTGTGATGAGCTTTGACCTTTGATCGTAGTATGTGACCGAAGACAGTCTCATTAGGGACGCTTGTTGGTGATTTGCAGTCCATAGGAACTTGTTCCTTGTTCGAAGCAGATCACGGAGAGGTGCCGCTGTGGTGCTGATATCGCTGTAAAAATGTCCTAATTGATTAACCAGCTCCATAAAACTGCGAAGATCCGTTACGTTCTTTGGGGTAGGATATTCAGCAATCGTTTCAATTTTATCTTGATCCACCTCGGTTCCATTCTCGGTGACAATTAAACCAGCAAATTTAATGCTTGGTTTGGCAAAGTTAAATTTTTCTGGGTGAAGTGTGATTCCGGCTGCACAACACTTCTCGAGAATGGTGCGGACCCGTTTGATATGATCCCGAATGTTGGTATCTTTGATGAGTATATCATCAACGATCTTGTGGACCTGGGTTACGCCATGGAGTGCCATATCGTCCCTGAAGTTATAGCTGTCTCCAGCTGATATAAATCCCATGGGGGCGCGGCAATAACGAAAACGGCCCATGGTGTAATGAAGGTCGTTAGATCATGTGAGTCTTCGTCTAAGGCAACCTGCCAATAGGCAGACTTTGCATCTAGTATGGTGAATATGCAGGTTCCCTTAGTCTGGTCGGAGACTACATCGTGTGGCGTCCTAGAGTTGTGTATGTTTCGCATGACCTGTGAATTAAGTTTTGTTAAGTCCACAGTCATGCGAATTTCACTAGGGCGGTTGGGTTTGTTGCACACAACTATAGGATGGCACCAGGCGGTTGGTCGGTCCCCGATGCGTTCTATGATACCCCTCTCCTCCATCTGAGCACTTTCTCACGGAGAGGGAAGGGTATGGGTCGAGTCGCATTTACGCAGATGGTTGCACACCGTCCACCAATTGGATGCTCATTGGTGGGCCAGACATGGTTAGGAGGTGACCCTTGGAGGCAAAGACATCTTTAAATTCCTGCATGAGTTTTAGTTTGGTTTAAAGTGTCTGAGTCTGTACTCCCAGATATTCCCATTGGCGATATCTCCTTTGCAGAAGTGAAGGCTGCTGCAAAGAGCATTAAGACCAATCGTGCCAGTGGAGTAGATGGTGTTCCCCCTGAGGTCTTTAAAATACCTGAGTGTTTAAAGCTCATCTATCCCATCAAAGTAGACATGTACCGAACAACAAGAGTCCCACAAAAAATGAAAACAAATAAGTTGGTGCCAGTTCCCAAGAAGGGCAACCCAACACTCTATGGTTCTTTTCGGGGAATCTCATTGATCTGGATTGCTGCAAAGCTATACAATAGGATTCTATTAAATCGCATCAGGGATCCCATTGAGAGACTGCTCCGTGGAAATCAGAATGGGTTCCGTAAAGGTCGTTATCAAAAAAGAAAGACAGGCATCTGGCTGTTATCTTTGTTGACTTCTTCAAGGCCTTTGATTCAGTCTCTCGCTCAAGTATGTTCAGCATACTTTCATTATATGGGATTCCTGATGAAATTATTGCAGCAATCAGATCAGTATACGATGGTTCGACAACATTTGTGTCTACTGTAGACGGTGACACAGAACCATTTGAAGTGTTATGGGGCGTCCTTCAAGGAGACACACTTGCACCATTCTTGTTCATTATTGTGGTTGACTATGTTCTGCGCATGTCCTTAGATCATCATAATGATGAAGGGGTGATGATATCTCCACCTACTGGCTCCAGAAGTCGAGGAAATCCTGCCAAGTACCTAACTGATCTAGACTTTGAAGATGACTTAGGAGTACTCTCAGAATCATTAGAGGGAGCCCAACGGCTCCTTAGCTCATTAGAACATGCTGCTTCTAGTGTTGGTCTTTTTATTAACTCCAGAAAGACCAAAATTCTGACCGTTAACTTTGAAAGTCCTCAGCAAGTCTCTTATCGGATGAGCAGAGCATAAGCTCAACGGATGGTATGCTTGAGCATGTGGACGACTTCTGTTACATGGGATCATGGATCCGGAAGTCAGGTGAGGACCTTCGAATACGTAAGGGAAAGGCATGGGCAGCCTTGAATAGGCTTTCCAGGATTTGGAAGTCACCGAGAATTAATCGGAAACTTAAGGTCCGATTATTTAGAGCAGCAGTAGTTCCAGTACTCCTCTACGGGAGTCCATGCTGGGCTCTAACTGCTGAGGACACCAAATCTCTGCATGGCACATTCACAAGAATGCTACGCCGGGTTCATTGTGTCAAGTACAATGCACACATCTCCAACCAGACACTACATAACATTGGAGGTGTCTCATTGGTTCCCCCAAGCTTGACACTAGAACAAAATCGCCTCCGCTTTGCAGGACATTGTTTTCGCCGTGAGGACTAGCCAGTGCATAATCTTGTACTTTGGCAGCCTCATGGAGTGAATAAGCATGGTGGACAGCCCATGACTTTCTTGAGACGCATCTTAAAGGACACTGGCCTTAAAGATGCGGATGATCTAGCAAATGTCATGGGTGATAGGGAGTTGTGGCAGTGCAACTTTGTTGACAAGCCGGCACAGCATTCTTAAAAATGCAGCTGCAATGCAGCATGCCGATGCTAGTAGTAGGAGGTGACCCTTGGAGGCAAAGACATCTTTAAATTCCTGCATGAGTTTTAGTTTGGTCGCCTCGTTCTTTATGCCTTGTTTTGTGGTGGCCACATATGTTGCGCGTTGTGTGATAAATGGCGTTTGGGCCCCACTGTTGGGGATAGGTGTGCCACTGATGTGCGGTTGTGTGTCACTGATGAGCGGTTGTGTGCCATCAGTGTCCGTTATTGCAATGTTGGTATATGTCTCAGTTGTCTCACAGTGCTCTATAGGTTCGGGTGTAGAGGGGGTTGCATTAATTTTCCGTGGTGTTGGGAAGTTATCCTCCACAATTCCAAGCCCTTTACAAGCCTGGAGAGACAAGTATAAAACATTGCCCAAACCCACACACCAATAGACCCAGTCCTTATATGTGCGATCGCCGGCAGAGAGTTTCATGTGCAGTTTACCCAAACATTTAACCGGGCTACCATTAACAGCTGTGAGTGGGGAGTCTGCTGGGATGAGTTTGCAATTTTTAAGTCCCCATTCTGTGCGGATTGCATCGGCCGCTACCACAACTTCTGCACCTGTGTCTGCCATGCACATTTTATTACCCATCCATACGCCAGATTTCAAGCAGTCCATGGCTATGAGCTGTTTATTAATGTTTTAGATTATTATGGCCCAGCTGGTTTTTCCGCCAAATTTTGATGTTCACCCACCTCCATTACCCCAATATCCATGTTCTCCCACCTCCATTCATTACCCCCTATCCATGTTAGTCCCGACTCAAACAGACTACAGCGGCCAAGAATGCAGTTAAGGCTGCATCTAGGTCCCTGAACAGGCAGTACTCTGTTAATCTACAGGAGCTAATAAACCAACAGGTTGATGCCATCAATGATGCTGACGACAGCAGGCAATCATCCCAGGCATGGAAATCGATCGATTTGCTTACTGGGCGGAAAAGCCAACCAACCACCAAGGTTAAGGCTGAATCACCAGCCAATCGCCTCAATGGTTGGAAAGCCCACTTTGAAAAGCTCCTCAATAGTGACAGGGTATTGCCTGATAACTTTATAGAAGTAAAAGTGTCTGAGTCTGTACTCCCAGATATTCCCATTGGCGATATCTCCTTTGCAGAAGTGAAGGCTGCTGAAAAGAGCATTAAGACCAATCGTGCCAGTGGAGTAGATGGTGTTCCCCCTGAGGTCTTTAATATACCTGAGTGTTTAATGCTCATCTATCCCATCATAGTAGACATGTACCGAACAATAAGAGTCCCACAAGAAATGAAAACAAATAAGTTGGTGCCGGTTCCCAAGAAGGGCAACCTAACACTCTATGGTTCTTTTCGAGGAATCTCATTGATCTCGATTGCTGCAAATCTATACAATAGAATTCTATTAAATTGCATCAGAGATCCCATTGAGAGACTGCTCCGTGGAAATCAGAATGGGTTCCGTAAAGGCTGTGGGACCATGGAGCCCATTTTGGCACTTAGAAGGATAATTGAAGAGTTATCAAAAAAGAAAGACAGGCATCTGGCTGTTATCTTTGTTGACTTCTTCAAGGCCTTTGATTCAGTCTCTCGCTCACGTATGTTCAGCATACTGTCATTATATGGCTTTCCTGATGAAATTATTGCAGCAATCAGATCAGTATACGATGGTTCGACAACATTTGTGTCTACTGTTGACAGTGACACAGAACCATTTGAAGTTTTATGGGGCGTCCTCCAGGGAGACACACTTGCAACATTCTTGTTCATAATTGTTGTTGACTATGTTCTACGCATGTCCTTACTACTACTAGGTCGAGCGAACTCGGACAGTGGAAATGAGATCCTTCCAGGCTTCCCGATTCTTTATAGTTGTCGCAATTTCGTTTCTCCCAAGTTCAGTATCCCTTTCAAGTTGATCTATATATGTTATGGCCGGTTGTCCACGACTACGCTTTCCATGAGTTGGTTGCCAGAGAAGTAGATCTGGTATGACCTCGTCTTTACTTCGCCAGCAGTGCCCTCTGAATCTTAATCTGCGTTCACAGAGGGTGGTTGATACAGGTGGTATTGTACCATAAAGCTCGGCGTTTGTCATGTGTTGTCTCCAGCTGATGTTTAGGGCTGCCCTTAGTAGTCTTGTGTAGCAACCATCAATTCGTTGTTCAAGTGATTTGGTCAGTGTCCAGGTCTCACCCCCATATAAAAATACACTTTCCACTGTGGCTCGAAAGAACTCAGTCTTCAGGTGCCTGGAGAGATCTGATTTCCAGATGGTATCCATTTTTGATAGAGCTACCCAAGCCTTTGCTTTCCTAACTTCTATGTCCTTTTTGCTACTCTCTATCCATGATCCAAGGTACTGGAAGTCATCGACCTTCTTTAGTTGATTATTATCAATGGTTGTCAAGTTTCCATCAACATTAAAGCTCATGAATTCGGACTTTGTAGCATTTATATGCAATCCAACCTCCTTAGCAGCCCTCTCCACTTTATTTAGTAGAAGCTGTGCATCTGCTAGCGTATTAGAGAGCAGGGCGATGTCATCCGCGAAGTCGGTGTCTGTGACTGTAGTTGCCGGATATCTACTACTTCTCTGCGTTCTTGAAGTGTGAATCCCAGATCTTCACCCTTTGTGGCCGTCCTCATTGCGTAATCCAGCACAATTACAAATAGTAATGGTGCTAATGTATCACCTTGCTGTACGCCAGCCATGGATTGAGAAAAACTCAGTTTCACCATCTGGTGACAGTACCTGCGCTTCTGTGTCACAATATAACAATCCATTGCCAGCAACAATTACTTCTGGTATTCCATAAGCTCTTAGGATTTCAAGCATTTTACCTCTATGGAGGGAGTCGAATGCCTTCTTGAAGTCCACAAAAGTCATGACTGCGGGGATATTCTTTGACTTAATTCCTTCAATTAGTCTCCGTTGTGCAAGTATCTGAGCTATTGTTGATCTACTTGGTCGAAATCCGTTTTGGCTCTTACGCAGTAGTTTCTCTTTGTGAGGCCCAATCCTATATAGAATCATTTTATTGTATATTTTAGCAGCTACCTCAAGCAGACAGATCCCACGATAGTTTGTTGTATGCCGAGGTCTCATTTCTTGGGGAGAGGCTTTAGTTGACCTTTAGTCCAAATTGGTGGTGGCTTTTCCCCTTTTAACATCCGGTTGCAAACATTCAATAATGGTCTGTTTAGCACTCCGGTTTTCCATACCTCCGCTGGGATTTCATCTAATCCACTCGCTTTATTATTGGACATGCTTTTAATGCTTCTTTGGAGTTTGGCAGGTGTGAAGTCCCCTGTTTCTATAGCTGGTGTCTTGTCATATATTTTCCTTGTAGGGTTGACCTCGATGTTTGGTGGCTGCCCAAGCAAGTTGCTGAAGTGATTTTTCCACTTCCCAACACGTTCTTCAGGACTATCAGCTTTGAGGCGCCCCTTTGCACAACTTTTCCGACCAGATACTTCATTTACAGTTTGCCAGGTAAGTCTTGATTGTTGCTGTATGTGAGAAGTTGTAATTGCTTCAGTTTTATCCTGTATGTACTTTTCCTGGCTGATGTTGTAGGCCAATTTAAGATCGTCCTTAGCTTTCTCAACCTTGTTGATGTTTTCAGTTGTTCGGTTTTAACTTTGTAGGCTATCTTAAGATCTTCTCTCTTACAAGTAACCTCAGAGTTTTGCCATAGCACATACTGTTTTCGTTTGGGTTTCTGGGGGATATGCCTCTTAGCTGATTCCTTGTGGGCTGTTATTATATTCTGGTATATTGAATCGGTGGATTGGTCTTCATCCATTGACTGAAGGGCTTCAAAGCGGTTTTGAACTTCTACTGTATAAGCATCCTTTACAGCATTGTCAGTTCTGAGTTTCTCCTAGTCATAGTTGATTTGCTTGCTTGTCCTGGATTTGCTGGCTCTCAAACTGAGTCATATCTCTGCAGTCACAATTCTGTGAATGTCCTTAGATCATCATAATGATGATGGGGTGATGATAACTCCACCTACTGGCTCCAGAAGTCGAGGAAATCCTGCCAAGTACCTAATTGATCTAGACTTTGCTGATGACTTAGGAGTACTCTCAGAATCATTAGAGGGAGCCCAACGGCTCCTCAGCTCATTAGAACATGCTGCTTCTAGTGTTGGTCTTTTTATTAACTCCAAAAAGACCACAATTTTGACAGTTAACTTTGGAAGTCCTCAGCAAGTCTCTGATCGGATGAGCATAAGCTCAAAGGATGGTATGCTTAAGCATGTGGATGAATTCTCTTACTTGGGATCATGGATCCGGAAGTCAGGTGAGGACGTTCGAATACGTAAGGAAAAGGCATGGTCAGCCTTAAATAGGCTTTCCAGGATTTGGAAGTCACCGAGAATTAATCGGAAACTTAAGGTCCGATTATTTAGAGCAGAAGTAGTTCCAGTACTCCTCTACGTGAGTCCATGCTGGGCTCTAACTGTTGAGGACACCAAATCTCTGGATGGCACATTCACAAGAATGCTACTACTACTACTACTACTACTAGGATCGGCATGCTGCATTGCAGCTGCATTTTTAAGAATGCTGTGCCGGCTTGTCAACAAAATTGCACCGCCACAACTCCCTATCACCCATGATATTTGCTAGATCATCCGCATCTTTTAGGCCAGTGTCCTTTAAGATGCGTCTCAAGAAAGTCATGGCCTGTCCACCATACTTATTCACTCCATGAGGCTGCCAAAGTACAAGATTATGCACTGGCTGGTCCTCACGGCGAAAGCAAAGCGGAGGCGATTTTGTTCTAGTGTCAAGCTTGGGGGAACCAATGAGACACCTCCAATGTTATATAGTGTCTGGTTGGAGATGTGTGCATTGTACTTGACACAATGAACCCGGCGTAGCATTCTTGTGAATGTGCCATCCAGAGATTTGGTGTCCTCAGCAGTAAGAGCCCAGCATGGACTCCCGTAGAGGAGTACTGGAACTACTGCTGCTCTAAATAATCGGACCTTAAGTTTCCGATTAATTCTCGGTGACTTCCAAATCCTGGAAAGCCTATTCAAGGCTGCCCATGCCTTTCCCTTACGTGTTCGAAGGTCATCACCTGACTTCCGGATCCATGATCCCAGGTAACAGAAGTCGTCCACATGCTCAAGCATACCATCCTTTGAGCTTATGCTCATCCGATCAGAGACTTGCTGAGGACTTTCAAAGTTAACTGTCAGAATTTTGATGCAGCCTTAGCTGCATTCTTGGCCGCTGTAGTCTGTTTGAGTCGGGAAACTGTCTGCGCCTTATGAAGGTCATTTTGGCAATTCTGAATATTGTTGTCAGTCCAGGGGGCCCTTTTCCTGTTTCGAGGGTACTAACTTTGCTAACTTAACTGCTTCAGTAAAGGCAGTATAGCCATCACAGTGATCTGCCGCCTCAGAGGCAAGAGCCTTATACCTGTTGCTCAGCTGTAGTGTGAAGCTGGATCTCACACTTGGCTGTTCAACAGAGGACCAGTCATGCCGCGGCAAGGCAGATTTTGTCTTACCTTGGCCACAATAAGGCGCTGATCACTGGAGAAGGGTCAAAGTGTAAATGCATTACAGTCTTGTATAGAGCTCCTGTTGTTTGCGGTATTTCAACTTTTCATAACGCGAGTTGAATATTTTTTGGATTTATTTAAAATGATTATTCCGATATCACTACTGGGTGCGGGAACATGGGATTTGGGCACATTCAATGGACTGGGGGCAATTTATGGGCGAATATTGGGGCAACTTACGGGGTACGGGACTAATTTTATGTATATAAGGGCCAGGAAGAGTTAAGCAGTATTCAGGTTTACCTGACTACTATTAGGCCTAGCCAACTTCCTGCCGCCTGTAGAGGTGGATTTGGTAACTCGCTAGATCTAAAGGACAAGGACTGCCCTTAGCGGTCCCTGGCCAACAGCAGTTATTACGAGCCTGAAAAGGACATCGGAAAGTCTGCTGCTTGTGTCAGGGATTTGCGACGGGAAACGACGACAGACCCCGTAGCCAAGCCGTACTGGTTCTCGATGATTGTTCCCTTTGGGGTTTGTGAGGGGTGGGATGGACACGCAAAATGGTCAACCAACTAACAGACTAAGGGTTTGACGAGAACTGCCCTTAGCAGTCTCTGGTCAACAGCAGTTATTACGAGCCTGAAAAAGACATTGGAAAGTCTGCTGCTTGTGCCAGGGATTTGCGATGGGAACCGACGACAGACCCCTTAGCCAAGCCGTACTGGTTCTCGATGATTGTTCCCTTCGGGGTCCGTGAGGGGTGGGACGGACACGCGACGGGGTCAAAAGACAAAGGACTGGACTCTACTGGCCTACCGACTGTTCAGAGCAGTTACTCGGCTGCCGAAGCAACTACGAGCCTGAATAAGGACTCGGAAAGCCTAGGTGGTTGGGTCTCTGCGATGAACCGACGGACCCCTAGCCAAGCCGTACTGGTTCTCGATGATCGAACCCTTCGGGGTTCGGGAGGGGTGGTACGGATACGCGACAGAGTCTACCGACTGGACCGACCCTTAGCCAAGCCACACTGGTTCTCGATGATCGAACCCTTCGGGGTTCGGGAGGGGTGGGACGGACACGCAACAGGGTCGACCGACACCGACACTACGGCACCAAGACTAGGACCAAGGGAAAATCTGGGGGAACACTAGTTAGGCTAAAATCTGAGCAAACAGTGGGTAATTTAATAATATACTGTAGGGATTTATATTAATCGTGTATAATTATTGTGAATATTTGGTGTATATTGATTTGGGGAAGCCTAATTTATTCTCAATCAAGGTTCAGTGAGATTAGCTCAAGGTTCAACTGTTACATTAAAGAGTATATCCAACCAATGCAGCTTTTTCTCAACCGCAATCTTGCATTTCAGAAATTATTCCTTCTCCACAATCAATATCTGGTGACTGGCCGGGTTTCCGTGGTCTGTAAAGTTCCGCCTCCAGCATCGGCGTTTTTCCCCCGTGGTGTCGGGATAACGGCAACAAATTTGAGAATAAAACGCGGCCAACTTCAACTGGTGGAAGATGGGAATCCTACAATACTCTTCAAACTCTCTCCGTGCTTACCCAGCACCCACTACGAGGAAACTCTGGTATTTGAGTTAAGACAAAGCCGTGGTTTAATTAATCAACGAACTCGATCTACTCAACTCGTAGTCGGCAGATCACATACAGGGAGTTGTTAACAGGGAATGGAAGTATCGATCACAACCATTGACATAATCCAAGTTGAGCCAGGAATCTGGCACGTTGAGGTTGAAGTACAAGGAACGAACGTCGGACGATTCAGGATTACCGTTCGAGTAGTCCAAGCTGAGTATGAGAGCTACGAAGAACTATTCTACGACATCGCATATCTTGCTATCAACGAGGCGCTGGAATGACGACGAACAACGTCTCCGATACCAATGAAATGGACCACCACACAGACTCGGAAGCCGACGAGGTACCGAACATCAAGAACATGACCCGTCGACTAGGCGCTCTCAAAGGTGGAGTCACTCGAGCGTATCAGCGGATAGAGAAACATCTCAAGAGAATTGAAACCCCCCTCAATGAGATACAAACTCAGCTGCAGAATATTCGAAGTATCTTGCAACGTTATGAGAGGATGATACAGGCGTATCAAGAGCTCATCCCCACCACAGATCAGGTAAACTACCCCAGACTAGAAGAACATGTGGTACACCTAGACAACACCGGAGGACCCTCAGCCTTGTGTGGGGCGTCGAGGAACAATTTTATAAGAGAGCTGAAAGAACAGATTCAGAATCAGTATGAACCTCCAGCACCAGGACAGCAATTCATTGAAAGAAAACGGGGTCCTGTAGGAACCAACACTCCAGCGCTAGGAGCGAGAGGTCTGGATCAGCACGCAGTTCTCAAGGGGGTCAGCCACTCCGAGACCAGCTATGGGAACAGAAGGCATTAGCCCTCAAAGCTCGGATGGAAGATGAGTATGTTCAAATGCAAGCCGAGCAAGATGTATTAGCCGCTGAAATGCAAAAACGAGAGGCCGAACAAGCGGCTGAACGGCAGGCCGAACAACGCGAACAGGAGGCTGAACAACATAGACAAGAGGCCGAACGGCAGGCCGAACAATGTGAACGGGAGGCTGAACAACATAGACAAGAGGCCAAACGGCAGGCCAAACAACGCAAACAGGAAGCCGAACGGCAGGCCGAACAACGCAAACAGGAGGCCGAACGGCAGGCCAAACAACGCAAACATGAGGCTGAACAACGTGGACGGGAGGCCAAACAAGAGATCAAACAACGTAAATGGGAAGCAGATATGCGTGAACAACACGCCGAGGCCCAAGCAATTCTCATCCACATAAAGAATGCGGATATTGCGAAACTTGCGGAATACGAAGCTGCGCTTTTAGAACGAGATATTCAAATATACGAGGACTGGGAAAGGGGTATAGATCAGAACTATGAACCAATACCGATACCAGAATTAGAGAAGTCATTAACGACACCGACGGCGAAACCTCCAAAACCCGAGTTCCCGCGGTCACACAGATACAGTCAACGTTATCGTCGCAAGCACCGGTATTTCATCCCCCACCGGCTACGCTTAAGAATGAAGAACCTTATTTCCCACCCCGACCCACGGTACCGAGTGTACCCAAGTACGAGCCTGAAAGGGACTCGGAACGGGACGCCACTCCTAGATCCAACAACCCGTTTACATCCACACCACAAACCCGTAGCCACGTCATCATTAAAACTCTACCTATCATCAATCCATCATGTAGGGGAGAGAGCGCCAATAACTATAATCCTCCTAGTAATTCCGGTTCAGACGACGTTGGTATCATCCGTGCATTAGAGAACCGACTAGCCATGCCCAAGATGGAGATCCGCACCTTCGAAGGAGATCCCGTCAATTAACTCAGATTCAAGAAACAGTTCTTTGCACAGATTGGATCAACGGACATAGCCGACGCACAGAGACTGGTATATTTATTACAACACCTGGGTGACAAACCACGCCAAATTATCGCATGCTTTGAGGGAGGAGCTCATGAAGCATACTATGACGCATGGAAGACTCTAGATAAAAGATACGGAAATATCGGGACTATAATTAATAAAACTCTCGAGAAACTGATACAGGACGCGGGATCCCTAGGGGACCCACAGAATATCCAGGAATTCTCAGATTCCATGAAGGATGCCTACTACACTCTAAAACCATTAAATAAGGAGGAACAAGTAAACAACATTCTAAACCTCCGACAGATCGCCCGGAAGTTCCCCGGATGGCTGCAAAGTAAGTGGGCCTATAAATGCGTAGATCTCCGGCGCAGACACCCAGATCGAGATCCCAGCTTCCTTGAAATGTCGGCATCCCTGGACGATATCTCCGAAGCCATGAATGACTCGATGTTTTCAAAACAAAGTCTCGCCAAGTTAGACGGAATAGAGAGCAACTCCAGGAGTAAGACAACCACTCAGAAACCAAGATTTCGTCCCCTTCCGGTGAGTACGATGGCTATCACCATGGCCAAGGATTCCGACGACGAAGACAACGAGGTACCAACATCAGCCGAGGAATGGGCGTGTTATCTCGCAAATTGGGCACCCGAGAGGGAAGGCATCACAAACTCCCGCCTCTGTCTCTTTTGTGGAGAGAAACATAAAGTGGAATTCTGCAGGAAGTTCCAGTTTGATGAACTCGTCCCACGCTTCAAGGCGATTATGAAACACCGAGGATGCTTCCGGTGTCTTGGAACAGGTCACTATGTTTGGGATTGCGACCAAAGATCATGCTGTGTGGTCTGTAACGACCTACGTCATCACACGCTCCTCCACATCCCCGCGAACTTTGACTTCACTACCCTCCCCTTTCGTATTGAAGCCAAGCGAAGAGGAGAAACGAACCACGTTTCTAAAGGAACCTGGACAACCCAACGGAGAGAAACCAACCCGTTTAAAACCTCCACTGATGCATCACAAGTGACAAATATCTCAGCCACAATCAATCTTATAAATCGCCGTTACATGGTCTTCGCCAAAGTTATCCCAGTAAGAATTCAAGGGGTCGGCAAATCCTTGACGATGCTCGCATTCCTTGATAACGGGTCGGACGGAACCATCATCAACCGGGATTTCCTCAAACAACTCGGCCTAGACTATGAACCTTGCAAACGGCCCATACAAACTATCACCGACCACAGAGAGGTAGAATCCGGGGAGGTGCAGCTCCAGATGGAAGGAGTAATGAAGGGCTACGAGATAGTTAAGCTGACCATCAAGAACGCCTTGGTACACACAGACCTACAAGTGCGGTTCCGACTATCAGCCGAGTACGCCCCCCTCATACAGTTGGACCGAGACGATGTAGACCTAAGGTGCCCGCCGTTGGATGTAAACCGTATCACCCTACTGATCGGACTTGATACACCGGAATTACACATACCCACCGGAGACGTCGCCCGATCTATAAAGCAGGATGACGGCTTTTACGCTGAACAAACAATAATGGGATGGACACTCTACGGCATCAAGGAAGAGACTACTGACACCTATACATACCTTCCTAAATGTCAGATTAAAGAGAATGCAACCTCCGTGGGTTATTGTTCAGCTACAGACCTTGACAAGGATTTGTTTCTTGAGACCGAGAAAACCCAGCAAGAGATGATTAAATACTTTAATCTAGAGACTCAAGAGTTCGCTGAAAAGGACGAAAACCTGTCCGAGGAGGATCAATATTGTATGGACGTCCTTGACCAGGCCACGTTCAAAGACGGACACTGGTGTTCACCCATGTTATGGAAGGACCCAAATAAACCAATGGTGAATAACGCCAACATGGCCCTTCGGCGACTTAAGGGCTGAATGACCAACCCGAGATAAAAGATAAATATAACACTGTAATCAAAGGATATCTCGGAGATGGATTAGCAGAAATGGTACCCCGGGATGAACTGCAAGGGGGTGAAAGAACATATTATCTCCCAACCCACTATGTGGTAGAAGCCCGGAAAGGTGGCAAAATCCGAGTAGTCAATGATGCCGCCGCTATGTATCAAGGCGAATCCTTGAACAGCCAGCTTTACACGGGGCCCAACGTATACAGTACACTCATCGGCGTGTTGATCAGGTTCAGGGAAAACCGGATAGCATTCACCTGCGACATCAAAGCCATGTTTCACCAGGTCCGTACGCTACCAAGAGACTCAGACTGTCTACGTATACTATGGACGGATAAAACATTAACTTAAGAGGAGATTAGTCAACTTACAATGAAGGATGTAGACGTAATGCACATGACCGTCAGGATCTTCGGCGCTAAAGACTCGCCGGTAGCATGTAGTGACATGCTGAAGAAAACGACAACTATGTGCGAAAACGAGTTCCCTCCAACCGTCATAGAAACCATCCG
The DNA here is from genome assembly GCA_032718475.1 of Nemertoderma westbladi. Taxonomy (NCBI): domain Eukaryota; kingdom Metazoa; phylum Xenacoelomorpha; order Nemertodermatida; family Nemertodermatidae; genus Nemertoderma; species Nemertoderma westbladi. Next base: position 86,177 of record JAUCBJ010001006.1, on the reverse strand, counting down.
ACGATGCTTCTACGTGGACGACGGATGCGCCGGCGCGGATAATGTTGACGAGGCATATCGGCTAGCGATGGGGATGGTAGAGTGTTTAAAGAAAGGAGGTTTTCCGCTCGTGAAGTTCAGATTCCACAACAAAAAACTTATGGAAAAGTTTCTGGAGGACATCTGACTGGACAACAACAAAATGTATTCCGAGGATGCGGAACACCGTGTACTCGGTATTGAATGGGATATAGAATCAGACGAATTCATTTTCAAATATAACCCCCTACCCAAGCCTATGATGAAAAGGGGATGTTTGTCGATAAAAAGTGCAATATTTGACACACTAAACTTCATATCTCCGGTAACCTTGGCCGGAATTAATCTGATTAAGGAAATGTGGATAGAAGGACTGGGATGGGATGAAGAACTCCCCCCATACCTCAGTGTCAAATGGAGAAAATGTATGGAACAGCTCGAACACCTACATCTTATGCGGATCCCTCTACTGTTCTTCCTCGATAAACTACCCACCAATATTTTCCAGCTCCATACCTTCTCGGATGCTTCGAATACCGGAATCGGCGTAGTCACCTTCTTAAGAAGACTAAGCAACGATGGAAACGGCGATACGAGCTTCTTATTTTCTAAAGCTAAGACAGTATCCGGGAATTCGTAGCAACGATTCTGAGACTTGAACTACAGGCTGCAGTTTGGGCAGTGAGACAGAACCGCATGGTCATGCGGAACCTACGAATCCCCATCGAATCTCAACACTTCTGGGTCGATTCGAGTATCATTCTCTACTACCTCCACTCTCCATCCCGGCATCATACCACGTTTGTAGCGAACCAAGCCACAGAGATAAAACAGTGTACCGGCCGAGAACAGTGGCACCACGTGAATGGGAAAGAAAATCCAGCGGACTTATCAAGCCGAGGCGCCACCCCAAAACAACTCGGTAAAAGTAAACTCTGGCTTACAGGCCCGGAATTCCTACAGCAGCCACAATTAACATGGAGTACCGAACCGAACCGAACTCGATAGCGGAAAATACTCCGAGGACGACAAAGAGATCCGTAAAGTCCACAGAAGCAACGCAGTGGAAATTTATAGTTGTCTGACCGAGCCTGCAAAGGACTCGGGCAGGCACTATAACGTTGCAACAATCACTCAACCAGCGGCGTCTTTACATCTGTTGATCGAGCGAACTTCATCAATGAGACGGCTCATCCACCACGTTATAACCCTTTGCAACTTCCTACGGTGGAAGGACAACAAGCCGATAGTTCAACGGAGTATACAAGAACTCATTATCGCGGAGAAGTGTATTGTTGGATATGTCCAGAGAGAAAGTTTCCCCGATGAGTGGGAACAACTCAGTGCGGGCAAGACCTTGAAACCGGACAGCCCAGTCTACCAACTGAGACCAATGATGTGGGAGGACGGACTGATCCGACTGAATACCCGGATGGCAAACGCCCCGGTTGAATATGAGGTTAAATACCCGGCGCTTCTGCCCGGAACGTCGACACTAGCCAAACTATTAATTCAACAATGTCACGAGGAAAACCATCACGCAGGACAGAGCTGGATTATAGCTAATATAAGACAAAGATATTGGATCACCCACATCCAACCACTGATCCGGAAAGTGTTGAAACGTTGCTTTTCCTGCAGAAGATATCTAGCGTCACCACTATCCAGAGGCTGTGCCTTCTTGAAGGCAATGACAGCGGTGACTCTACGAGAGGTGATAAGTTCCCTACTCCGGATCCTGCTGCAGACATTGGTGACAATTATAATAAGGGCCACTACCAACGCCCTATCCAGAGGCTGTGCCTTCTTGAAGGCAACGACAGTGGTGACTCTACGAGAGGTGATAAGTTCCCTACTCAGGATCCTGCTGCAGACATTGGTGACAATGATAAACCCGTTTAAACCCTTCTCATCCTGTTGACAAACTCTTTAAACTGTGATTTACTGACAATGATTATGGACCCCCCTTAAACCAACTGTAACCACGCAATGGTATTTGTGTTTCCTTGTGTGTTATGTGGAGTCCAGCGTCACCCTGCAGATGTTTCGACTGATGCAGGGTTGTTTATGTATTGTTTACCCTGATTTTGGTCATCGGGACCAATGCCATTGGATTATTGGAAATGGTAAAGATTTGAAGTGGAATTCATTGTATCCATTGTAGTATGTTATGTTGTCCGTTGCGTGCGCAGTTTGGGGCATAGGCGGTGTAACTAGTCCAGCTGTAGATCCCGGATTGCCGCGCAACACCCCCTCTATCCCGTTATTCTGGTGAGTCCATGGTGCATCCACATGACTTCGTCGATAGAGGTTTTATGTTCTCAGTTGCGTTATTCTGGTGGGACCGTTGCGTGGATTTTGGGGCGTAGGTGGTGTAACTAGTCCAGCTGTAGATCCCAGAATGTTGCGTAACCCCATCCCACATGACTTTGTCGGCTGAGCTTTATGTTGTTGGGAGTGTTATACTGGTGGGTCCCTGGTGCATTCAACGTGACTTCACTTCCAGCGTCTTCATTGTCCGTTACGTGCGCAGTTTGGGGCGTAGGCGGTGTAACTAGCCCAGCTGTAGATCCCAGATTGCCGCGTAACACCCCTTCCACAACAAAAATTTCCCAAAGAAGATGATTGAATGTAGTTGGAAATGATGAAAAGAAACAGACGACATTACTATAAACCAAATGATGATGCGTATGATGATGAAAATGTAATGATGCACACCCTGGTGCTGCGCTTATAACAAATGATGATAGCCGGGGGGCTATAACCCCAATGATGATGTGGAAATAAATGAAATGTGGAAATAAATGTGATGAAATAGTGGAACTAAATGATGAAATAAATGAAATTTGATGAAATAATAATGAGAAATGAAAAAAGGCAAAAAAAAGGTATAAAATATAAAAAGAAAAAGAATTGGAAAAAAAGAAGAGGACATAAAAAGTCAAAACTGGTTGGATATTAATGTATAGCTATAGTAACTGTAAATGCTGAATGTATTAGCAATAAGATGGTAGATGCCCATATAGCAATGTTATTTAATCAACTGAATTACAAATAAAACTGAATTATTCTGCAATCACTATAGTATCAGACTTTCATGATTTATAATTAACTAACGTAAATTTGCAACGGACATAATCGTAAATATGGACCCAAATTGCCAAATTATTGGCAAATTACGTAATACAATAGATTTACTGGAATATCCACAACCTGGATCCCCTAAGCTAACTTTGATACAAATTGGAACGCCCTGATAAATGAGAATGTGCGAGTTGTAAGATTCTCCGGGCGAGAGGGACCGGATTCCCGGAATCTACGAGAGCTCCGGTTGTCCGATGCTAGTACGAGACTGAAAAGAACTCGGAACGCAAAGGCAACCGGTGGGGACGAGTCGTCGTTCTGGGAAACGTTCCGGCAAAGCATCTACAAATCCCGATGTTTGATATACGACAACGAGGGAAACGCGACGCCCACCTAGAAAGCGATTACGTTGGCGAGATGTCAAAGTTTTGTCGATGACAAGAGTACGTACCTCACACACTGGGGCAACCTATTGGAGTGTACGGCGACGCTACGAGAGGAACGTATATCGATCATCCAGAATCGCGACGACTACCAGGAAAAGTACAAGGGGGAAAGAATATGGTCGATCCTTGGTCGTCGTCCTCGTAACCCTGGTCAGTTTGGTATTGGTATGTCGAATATTTCCGACACCCAGACAGGAAGTGCAGGCAGCTGGAGCAAACTGGTTACTACCTCCGGAAATACAAAAGATCCTCTTTGACTTCGACGTCATTAAACTCGGATCGGATATAAAAGCGGACGTCCGGAACGACTACGCGAACGCTCCTTTAGGAAAAAACCGTCAAGACAACCTCAACGCCCTTAGTCATTGCGTCGACACCCAAACGCTATTAGCCTGGCTACGATTTGCCGAATTCATGCGAGGATTCCGAGAGGTGAGACAGACAAAATCCGGTATCGGCTACCTCGCAGTGCTAAACGGCGGCGTCAACTTCAAACCTCAGAAATTCCGGGATTATAATAAAATATATGGTGGATACCCGGGATTAGAAATAAAGAGCGAGCGCGAGGGTCGATGGAAGGACGTTGAGAGAAAGTGGACGATACACCAAAGGTGGGAGAATCCGGATCGACGGAACTACATCTACGTCGTTATGGAATCATACACCGTCGCTAAGTTTATCTGTAAAACTCTCGATAACCTGATTATGGCGGTTCCTCTTTCCTTTGTCAACTACAACTGGAATGAGGTTATAAACCACGCGTTCCAAGTGGTCGAGAACATTACACCGGGAGAGACGAAAACGCTCGCCGTTATCGATTCCTGGGACGAGAACGGACCTTACGACATCCCTACGATTACAGATCCTCTCGGTGCGGAGGAGCCTCTGATTTCTTCCGAAGGGGAAGAATTATGGCTACAGGAAGGCGTTCTACTCTCCACCCCGAAGCGACAACTTGAGCCGGAAGCCGCGTACCAACTGGCCGCCAAACAGATTGCCTCCGCCGAACCTGCAACGGAAGCGGGCGTTTCCTCCCCTATCGGCTCCGGTAGCCCCGCGAGGGAGTTAGTCGCTACCTTCGCGTTAAACGACTTCGGCGACATATGCCAGAGGTTATTCCCATATCCTTTCCCGGGTGGCAAAGACTGGTCTTTGGAGATTCCGAGTACCAGTACTCAATGGTCCCGTTCAGCGATACTGTTTGAAAAAGGTCCCAGCGCTGCGCCGACTCCCGGTGATCTCCTTGGAATCCCTCTGTCAAAAACCCCGGCACCTCTTCGCCGACCAGCGGTGGCAACTACCCCCTCCGTTCCACAGGATCCTATGCGACTAACCCGTTGGTACGCCGAGCAGACCAAATGGATCCACCGCCAGAAACGGTCGTCCGAGATGAGACCGGCAGGACATAAAGAAGGTTATCGGAGTGAGAACCTACTACGCAAAAGCCCAGCCTTCCGCGGGCTACCGGCAAACGCGAATATTCAAAAGAGCGAAAGATGACTCGAGTATTACATCGGCGTCCCGATTCCGATATTCCCCGGTCGAGAGATGCAGTTGGAGGTGTGCCGTAACTGCGGTTCGGAGCAGTGCCCACGCGGTAGAAGGAATCGGGTTACCGATTCGTGCCTCTAGCTCCTCGGGATACTTTATTGTCCATACTGCGCGACATCGGGACATGATGTCTCGTTCTGTCCGATCCTTTATAACCTCTGTACAACGTGCGGTTTCCGTGGACATTCCGCTGGCCCCCGCTGCTAAGGCCCCCGCTGCATTGGATTTATTTAAAATGATTATTCCGATATCACTACTGGGTGCGGGAACTTGGGATTTGGGCACATTCAATGGACTGGGGGCGATTTATGGGCGAATATTGGGGCGACTTACGGGGTACGGGACTCATTTCATGTATATAAGGGCCAGGGGGGTGAAGGAAAAGTTAAGCAGTATTCAGGTTTACCTGACTACTATTAGGCCTAGCCAACTTCCTGCTGCCTGTAGAGGTGGATTTGGTAACTCGCTAGGTCTAAAGGACAAGGACTGCCCTTAGCGGTCCCTGGCCAACAGCAGTTATTACGAGCCTGAAAAGGACATCAGAAAGTCTGCTGCTTGTGTCACGGATTTGCGACGGGAAACGACGACAGACCCCGTAACCAAGCCGTACTGGTTCTCGATGATCGTTCCCTTCGGGGTTCGTAAGGGGTGGGACGGACAAGCAAAAGGGTCAACCGACTAACAGAGGAAGGGTTTGACGAGGACTGCCCTTAGCGGTCTCTGGTCAACAACAGTTATTACGAGCCTGAAAAGGACATCGGAAAGTCTGCTGCTTGTGCCAGGGATTTGCGACGGGAACCGACAACAGACCCCTTAGCCAAGCTGTACTGGTTCTCAATGATCGTTCCCTTCGGGGTCCGTGAGGGGTGGGACGGACACGCGACGGGGTCAAAAGACAAAGGACTGGACTCTACTGGCCTACTGACTGTTCGGAGCAGTTTCTCGGCTGCCAAAGCGACTACGAGCCTGAATAAGGACTCGGAAAGCCTAGGTGGTTGGGTCTCTGCGATGAACCGACGGACCCCTAGCCAAGCCGTACTGGTTCTCGATGATTGAATCCTTCGGGGTTTGGGAGGGGTGGGACGGACACGCGAACGGGTCCACTGACATGACAGACTCCTAGCCAAGCCGTACTGGTTCTCGATGACCGATCCCTTCGGGGTTTGAGAGGGGTGGTACGGATACGCGACAGAGTCTACCGACTGGACCGACCCTTAGCCAAGCCGTACTGGTTCTTGATGATCAAACCCTGCGGGATTTGGGAGGGGTGGGACGGACACGCAACAGGGTCGACCGACACCGACACTACGGCACCAAGACTAGGACCGAGGGAAAATCTGGGGGAACACTAGTTAGGCTAAAATCTGAGCGAACAGTGGGTAATTAAATAATATACTGTAGGGATTTATATTGTCGTGTATAATTATTGTGAATATTTGGTGTATATTGATTTGGGGAAGCCCAATTTATTCTCAATCAAGGTTCAGTGAGATTAGCTCAAGGTTCAACTGTTACATTAAAGAGTATATCCAACCAATGCAGCTTTTTCTCAACCGCAATCTTGCATCTCAGAAATTATCCCTTCTCCACAATCAATATCCGGTGACTGGCCGGGATTTCATGGTCTGTAAAGTTCCGCCTCCAGCATCGGCGTTTTTCCCCCATGGTGTCGGGATAACGGCAACATATACCGTGTGTCTTCTGTCAGACGTGCCACATTGCATATGTGCAACCGGTATAGTGTAAACCGCCTGACCGTACCTAAATTACGGTAGACTTAACTGTCTGAGCAGTTGTGGACCATGCCTATTTGGAGGCTCAGATGTTTGTGTTTATGGTAACATAATTATTTATTTATGGATTTATAGATAGTTTAGCTAAAGGAGGAACTGGTTTGAATCTTTACCTTGTCATTGCATATATTACAATGTTGTAAATCTGTTGATTGTATTCAATAATGCATAGCATAATGGTGATGAATACAAAGTCGTTTCTCTAACTGTCTAATAAGTGTTCTAAAAGTAAATATGTTCCTGACTGTTGTGGTATAATATACTTTACTGATGACTGAAGATGACTGAATCTCTATTTCATTATTTCTTATAGGCGTATGGCGCGGCCAAGCAATTGGTTCATGTTTACAACCCCCTTTCACTCCTATATAGTGAAACACTTTACAGTGTTTTTTCATATGTTTTACTGTTTAACTAGAGATTTCCTAATTTAGAATTATCCTTCTTCCTATACCTACTGTTTATAATTATTGAGAAATTGATTGAAATGTAATATAGTACTAATCAAATCAGGGGACTTGGTTTTCACTCAGGAAGAACTCCAAACCCTAGTAAATCGATTTCAACTATAGAGACTACGAAGTAGGTTTGCTGTATTTTAGGGTGAAATTTGGTAAATTTTGCAAAATTTTAAAGGCCATGATGCTGGGGTAGATTTAAATGAAAATCACAATTCCACATTTTGTGTTGGTTTCCAACCTATTTAACATTATATATTTGCAACTTCCTTAACTTTTAACAAAAATACAAAATATCTGGGATTTTCAAAACAGGCATTTGCCTTCCCAAAAATTTAAATTTTCAAGTGTCGCGAGGCCCGCTTAAAATTTTTCGAAATCAAAATTTTTTTTTGCAAAGGTTAGTTTAGACCAATTTGGCATCAGAAAAACAGTGCTTCCCTCAAAAATAAAGAAAAAATTGTTTTCACTCCACCCTATTATCCATACTTCACCCCTAGCAAATCTGCAAATGCCATCCTTTACCCATAGGACATTCAGACACATGGTATGACTGTTAGACTGCAGACTGACTGTTAGCCTGCAGACTGACTGTTAGACTGCAGACTGACTGGTAGACAGCAGACTAACTGTTAGCTTGCAGACTGACTGTTAGACTGCAGTCTGACTGGTAGACTGCAGACCCACGTCTGACTGTTGGACTATCGTTCCCAGTTAGTTGACCTCAGGATAGTCGGACCAAGCCGACAATCGGACTGTTGTACAGTATTAATTTATAGCCAGCAGTGGTCGTTCTAGTTACTTAAAAATTTAGTAAAGAAGCAATATTTAAACAGTCATTAGCAGACTGTTATTAAAAAAGCAATAGTAAAAAACAACCTCTAAACAGTCATTATACTGTTTTAAAGAAGAGTCCTATCATCCTTTAAACAGTTGTTCAAGCATTTGTTTGTCATTAGGTATTTAGTAAAAGTAGACTTCAATCAGCCCTTAGGCTGTTAGTAAAAATACAGGTAAAGTAAATAAGCTATTTAAAATAATAAAGGAAGGATGAAATGATCTTTAGGTGCCGCTGTAATTATATTATAAATGCCAAATATTTCAACCCAAAATTGTAAATGTGGACAATTACAATTAAACAGGCCTTCTTCAGTGGCTCTGGTGCCTAATGAACCTAACTACAGAAACTCTACAACACGACCGGACCGAGCAACAGCAGAACAAATTGTGAACGTTCACTATTTGTTCTGCTGTTGCTCGGTCCGGTCGTGTTGTAGATTTTCTGTAGTTAGGTACATTAGGCACCAGAGCCACTGAAGAAGGCCTGTTTAATTGTAATTGTCCACATTTACAATTTTGGGTTGAAATATTTGGCATTTATAATAAAATTACAGCGGCACCTAAAGATCATTTCATCCTTCCTTTATTATGCATACGACGGTGCTCAGGGCAAGGAACTACTTCAAACAGCTATTTAAAATGGTAATAGTAGTAGTGAACGGTTTACTGGCCCATTCAGCCTTTATTTTCCGCCAAATTATATTTTGAACACTAAAGTATAGACCTAATAATAATGCATTACTGTACAATCGCAACAAACAGTAATATTAATTATAATCAGTATAATTTTTCCACAAACGAACTAAAGATAAAATAAATAACACTTACTAGGTATTAGTACGTTTACCCTTACCAACCCACTTACTAGGTATTAGTACGTTTACCCTTACCAACCCACTTACTAGGTATGAAGGGCAACCTAACACTCTATGGTTCTTTTCGGGGAATCTCATTGATCTCGATTGCTGCAAAGCTATACAATAGAATTCTATTAAATCGCATCAGGGATCCCATTGAGAGACTGCTCCGTGGATATCAGAAGGGGTTCCGTAAAGGTCGTGGTACCATGGAGCCCATTTTGGCACTTAGAAGGATAATTGAAGAATTATCAAAAAAGAAAGACAGGCATCTGGCTGTTATCTTTGTTGACTTCTTCAAGGCCTTTGATTCAGTCTCTCGCTCACGTATGTTTAGCATGCTTTCATTATATTGGATTCTGGATGAAATTATTGCAGCAATCAGATCAGTATACGATGGTTTGACAACATTTGTGTCTACTGTTGACGGTGACACAGCATCATTTGAAGTGTTATGGGGCGTCCTCCAAGGAGACACACTTGCACCATTCTTGTTCATTATTGTGGTTGACTATGTTCTACGCATGTCCTTAGATCATCATAATGATGATGGGGTGATGATAACTCCACTTACTGGCTCCAGAAGTCGCGGAAATCCTGCCAAGTACCTAACTGATCTAGACTTTGCTGATGACTTAGGAGTACTCTCAGAATCATTAGAGGGAGCCCAACGGCTCCTCAGCTCATTAGAACATGCTGCTGCAGAAAGACCAAATTTTTGACAGTTAACTTTGAATGTCCTCAGCAAGTCTCTGATCGGATGAGCATAAGCTCAAAGGATGGTATGCTTGAGCATGTGGACGACTTCTGTTACCTGGGATCATGGATCCGGAAGTCAGATGAGGACCTTCGAATACGTAAGGGAAAGGCATGGGCAGCCTTGAATAGGCTTTCCAGGATTTGGAAGTCACCGAGAATTAATCGGAAACTTAAGGTCCGATTATTTAGAGAAGCAGTAGTTCCAGTACTCCTCTAAGGGAGTCCATGCTGGGCTCTAACTGCTGAGGACACCAAATCTCTGGATGGCACATTCACAAGAATGCTACGCCGGGTTCATTGTGTCAAGTACAATGCACACATCTCCAACCAGACATTATATAACATTGGAGGTGTCTCATTGGTTCCCCCAAGCTTGACACTAGAACAAAATCGCCTCCGCTTTGCAGGATATTGCTTTCGCCGTGAGGAGCAGCCAGTGCATAATCTTGTACTTTGGCACCCTCATGGAGTGAATAAGCATGGTGGACAGCCCATGACTTTCTTGAGACGCATCTTAAAGGACACTGGCCTTGAAGATGCGGATGATCTAGCAAATGTTATGGGAGATAGGGAGTTGTGGCGGTGCAATTTTGTTGACAAGCCGGCACAGCATTCTTAAAAATGCAGCTGCAATGCAGCATGCCGATCCTAGTAGTAGTACTAGGTATTAGTACGTTTACCCTTAGCAACCCACTTACTAGGTATTAGTACGTTTACCCTTAGCAACCCATTTACTAGGTATTAGTACGTTTACCCTTACCAACCTACTTAATAGGTATTAGTACGTTTTCCCTTACCAACCCACTTACTAGGTATTAGTATGTTTACCCTTAGCAACCCACTTGGTAGGTATTAGTACGTTTACCCTTAGCAACCCACTTACCAGGTATTAGTACGTTTACCCTTAGCAACCCACTTACTAGGTATTAGTACGTTTACCCTTAGCAACCCACTTACTAGGTATTAGTACGTTTACCCTTAGCAACCCACTTACTAGGTATTAGTACGTTTACCCTTAGCAACCCACTTACTAGGTATTAGTACGTTTACCCTTAGCAACCCACTTACTAGGTATTAGTACGTTTACCCTTAGCAACCCACTTACTAGGTATTAGTACGTTTACCCTTAGCAACCCACTTACTAGGTATTAGTACGTTTACCCTTAGCAACCCACTTACTAGGTATTAGTACGTTTACCCTTAGCAACCCATTTACTAGGTATTAGTAGGTTTACCCTTAGCAACCCACTTACTAGGTATTAGTACGTTTACCCTTAGCAACCCACTTACTAGGTATTAGTAAGTTTACCCTTAGCAACCCACTTACTAGGTATTAGTACGTTTACCCTTAGCAACCCACTTACTAGGTATTAGTACGTTTACCCTTAGCAACCCACTTACTAGGTATTAGTACGTTTACCCTTAGCAACCCACTTACTAGGTATTAGTACGTTTACCCTTAGCAACCCACTTACTAGGTATTAGTACGTTTACCCTTAGCAACCCACTTACTAGGCATTAGTACGTTTACCCTTACCAACCCACTTAATAGGTAGTAGTACGTTTACCCTTACCAACCCACTTTCTAGGTATTAGTACGTTTACCCTTAGCAACCCACTTACTAGGTATTAGTACGTTTACCCTTGGCAACCCACTTACTAGGTATTAGTACGTTTACCCTTACCAACCCACTTACTAGGTATTAGTACGTTTACCCTTACCAACCCACTTACTAGGTATTAGTACGTTTACCCTTTTTTTTTTTTTTTTTTTTTTTTTTTTTTTTACATTAATATTTCTTTAATTACGGGCAAACAGGGCAAAGCCCTATATCCTGCCCTCACGGGTTTGTTACATGATACACCACCAACAAATTCATGATAAACATACTATTATTAAGTATAGATATATTATTTCTGTACAGACAGATATTTGCAGCGCATACCCAACACGAGCGCCGGTGAAAACCTCACAGTCACAATCCTAGTCATAGCTATGGCTAGTCTAGGCTATTGTATATTCCACAATTACCCTACATACATAGTTAACAAGAAGGGTAGAAGAGCAAAGTTAAATTAGATATATTACATACAACAAATAATTGTGCGTTGTTATACTGTACGTACATATAAATAGTTCCAACACGAAAGTGAATGCTCTCAATTTATTCACAGTATATTTTAGGTCCAAAAATACATTTGATTAGAAGTGCTAATTTATTAATTAATTTGGAATTTTTTGTAGTTCTCTACACACTAGAGCCTTTATAGTTTATATTTCAACTGAGCTAAATCGTTTAGAGTCCAATATATATTTTGATACTGCATTAATAAGTTTGTTCAGATCCTTACATTTCTGGCCGTATAGGATTGATTTTAAGGTGATTGGTAAGTTTAGTGAGTTTAATTTGTCAACTAGGTTATTGCGGTGACTGGTGAATTCGGTGCATGAAAAGAAAAAGTGGTCTGGTGTTTCTCTTGTATCTAATCGGCAGAACGCACACGTAGGGTCATCACTCAGGTGTCTCTTAACCATATGGTCTGCAAGACAACTACGTTCCAGGCGTAGCTGGGCCAGAATAATCTGCACCGTTCGCGTGCCGGCATTAAAATAAGGATTGTTTAGGATTATTAGGATACGTTTACCCTTACTGACCATGTCAAAATGACAAACCTGTATGATGATAATAAATTTGACAATTTGACCATATAAAAACTGTATACAGTATATTGTTAACCTGATAAAAAGTCCCTCTTTGTTGGCCGAAACCGAGGCTCTCTGTGATCTTCCCACAGTCAGTCTCACTGCAGCGATGAAGTTCTATTTAAAATATAATTTATAGGTTATCTATCGGCCCGTTTTTTTACCCGCTTGTAATTGAATTTAAATAAAATTAAAAATTATCAAAATACCTAAAATTGCTATAATAGTGCGACGAATGAGGTTGTATTTGGGGGAACATGTTTGTTTTATGTTGTCGAATTCTGTTTGTTGGTAAGGGGAAGTAGAGAGAACTAACTAGGATGATTTATTGAGTTGGGTTACAACTTCTTGTTTCTTGGGATATATTTAATAGCATTTTATTGTCGCTTATTAATTACAGCTTGTTTCTACAACATCACTGATAACCAACTCATTAATTCTTAGAATCAAGCTGTGTCATTAATGCATTGCGTTTACATATAGATTGTAGGTAGGCTTACATTCACTATACTGTGTTACTTGCTGTGATACAGGCTGGTTTGAGTTATGAGGTTGTGTTTAATCTGCATTGCATATTCGAGGTAAGTAGTGTCCCTCTGTAGGTCTTGTTGAAGGCGGGTCGCTCAGTTGGTGGCCTCCGGCTTCGGCCGACTATTGTTTGCTTTGATTGGTACCATATCAGCTAGAATACTAATATAGGCCTATATTCGGTGCATATGCTAATATATAGGCCTATATTCGGTGCATATGCTAATATATAGGCCTATATTCGGTGCATATGCTCATATATAGGCCTATATTCGGTGCATATGCTAATATATAGGCCTATATTCGGTGCATATGCTAATATATATGCCTATATTCGGTGCATATGCTAATATATAGGCCTATATTCGGTGCATATGCTAATATATAGGCCTATATTCGGTGCATATGCTAATATATAGGCCTATATTCGGTGCATATGCTCATATATAGGCCTATATTCGGTGCATATGCTAATATATAGGCCTATATTCGGTGCATATGCTCATATATAGGCCTATATTCGGTGCATATGCTAATATATATGCCTATATTCGGTGCATATGCTCATATATAGGCCTATATTCGGTGCATATGCTAATATATAGGCCTATATTCGGTGCATATGCTAATATATAGGCCTATATTCGGTGCATATGCTCATATATAGGCCTATATTCGGTGCATATGCTCATATATAGGCCTATATTCGGTGCATATGCTAATATATATGCCTATATTCGGTGCATATGCTAATATATAGGCCTATATTCGGTGCATATGCTAATATATAGGCCTATATTCGGTGCATATGCTAATATATAGGCCTATATTCGGTGCATATGCTCATATATAGGCCTATATTCGGTGCATATGCTAATATATATGCCTATATTCGGTGCATATGCTAATATATAGGCCTATATTCGGTGCATATGCTCATATATAGGCCTATATTCGGTGCATATGCTAATATATAGGCCTATATTCGGTGCTTATGCTAATATATATGCCTATATTTGGTGCATATGCTAATATATAGGCCTATATTCGGTGCATATGCTAATATATAGGCCTATATTCGGTGCATATGCTAATATATAGGCCTATATTCGGTGCATATGCTAATATATAGGCCTATATTCGGTGCATATGCTAATATATAGGCCTATATTCGGTGCATATGCTCATATATAGGCCTATATTCGGTGCATATGCTAATATATATGCCTATATTCGGTGCATATGCTCATATATAGGCCTATATTCGGTGCATATGCTAATATATAGGCCTATATTCGGTGCATATGCTAATATATAGGCCTATATTCGGTGCATATGCTAATATATAGGCCTATATTCGGTGCATATGCTCATATATAGGCCTATATTTGGTGCATATGCTAATATATAGGCCTATATTCGGTGCATATGCTAATATATAGGCCTATATTCGGTGCATATGCTAATATATAGGCCTATATTCGGTGCATATGCTCATATATAGGCCTATATTCGGTGCATATGCTCATATATAGGCCTATATTCGGTGCATATGCTAATATATAGGCCTATATTCGGTGCATATGCTCATATATAGGCCTATATTCGGTGCATATGCTAATATATAGGCCTATATTCGGTGCAAATGCTCATATATAGGCCTATATTCGGTGCATATGCTCATATATAGGCCTATATTCGGTGCATATGCTCATATATAGGCCTATATTCGGTGCATATGCTAATATATAGGCCTATATTCGGTGCATATGCTCATATATAGGCCTATATTCGGTGCATATGCTAATATATAGGCCTATATTCGGTGCAAATGCTCATATATAGGCCTATATTCGGTGCATATGCTAATATATAGGCCTATATTTGGTGCATATGCTAATATATAGGCCTATATTCGGTGCATATGCTCATATATAGGCCTATATTCGGTGCATATGCTAATATATAGGCCTATATTTGGTGCATATGCTAATATATAGGCCTATATTCGGTGCATATGCTCATATATATGCCTATATTCGGTGCATATGCTAATATATAGGCCTATATTCGGTGCATATGCTAATATATAGGCCTATATTTGGTGCATATGCTAATATATAGGCCTATATTCGGTGCATATGCTCATATATAGGCCTATATTCGGTGCATATGCTAATATATAGGCCTGTATTTGGTGCATATGCTATTATATAGGCCTATATTCGGTGCATATGCTCATATATAGGCCTATATTCGGTGCATATGCTAATATATAGGCCTATATTCGGTGCATATGCTAATATATAGGCCTATATTCGGTGCATATGCTAATATATAGGCCTATATTCGGTGCATATGCTCATATATAGGCCTATATTCGGTGCATATGCTAATATATAGGCCTATATTCGGTGCATATGCTAATATATATGCTTATATTCGGTGCATATGCTAATATATAGGCCTATATTCGGTGCATATGCTAATATATAGGCCTATATTCGGTGCATATGCTAATATATACTAAAAAACTTTCAAAATCCGACGTAATTTTGACTTGATTTGTAGTAATGTAATATGCCTATTCCTATTAGTAGATATTAGTTCATCAGTGACTCTCTTGGCGCAGTGGTCAGAGGAGTTAAGGCTTTAGTTACATTCTAAGAAGGTTATAGGTTCGAATCCAGGTAGGGACGTGAGGCCATGGAATGTTACAGAATGTTCTAGTTGATTCCATGTCCCAGATTTGCTATATAAGGGGCGGTATACCCTTCAGTTATCACTCACCTACTCTCATTCTCTCCGTATATACTTATATATCTCTTTCTCACTTACTTACTATACTTGTCACTAATGTTAGTTACCAATGTTATGTTAACTTGTTGTCACCAATGTTAAATTTTGATAAATCTTTGTAAATTACGTAAATATACTTTAAAACTCTTGAACATGTATATTTCCGATTGTCCAGCTTTGGGACAGCCAAACATTCGGAAAATGGCTGCCTAAACCGTTAGGCCGTCAGCAACGCAGGGAAAAGATGTGCACAACACTCTAAGCGCCCACATTAGATACGCCTGCGCGCCCATTCGAAGTATGCCCCCTTGCCATACAGTGCCCATTTCAGAGAAAGGTAAGACTTTGCTTGACGCCCTTGACTGCAGTAAGACCTTTAGATCAGGGTAAAGCGTGATGCCTTCCTGGGACGCCGTAGAATTTAGGATCCGATATTTTCGATTTAGACAGGAGCAAACAAGCAAAATCCCCGGATTAACCTGTATCTCCTACAGGTTTGAGCTATTGCTGTTTGTTAGTACACGAAAGTACACTCTAGGTTCGGATAGCACATGCTCTATAATTTGGTGATTTGCAGTACTGACAGTTCTGTACCGGTTTACTTTGTAGTTCATACATTTGCCCGCCCCTGTCTGAGCCTGAAATATTTGATCAGGCAAGGAGCAGCTTTCTGCTACTGGCACATGCTTGGCTTAGGGAGGTTAGTAACATCCTATCGCACCTTGCCACGTACTGATAGGTATTTACTGCTAACCACCGCAGTAACAAAGTTCTAGAATCAAATTTGTGTACCAGATCAGCTACGTACAGTAGTAATTAACAACTATTTATCTTATCTTACAACCATAATATTTTTTGAAACCCTCTTTCGTTTATTTTGCCAATAATAATATAAATATACTACAATACATTTAGTATTTACAGGGGAAATTCAAACATAAAAAAATACAGTAACACAAAATCAAAGAAATGTACTATTTTTAGTATTATTTCAGTATTTATTAATCCTGTCCGTCGCAGCATTCTGTCAGTGGTAACTGAACTACCCATCAACCCCGCAGTCCATGTCCGCATTTGCCAGCCATATGAAAGTGTCCAATATCGCATTGATGAACTGGCCGCTTGGATGCGGAAAGCGCCCCGCAAAGACACATCAGACAGACACATCACATCAGACACATCAAAACTAATTTTGCTCCAGAATCAACAAGAATCTGGTATTAGTGCCAATCACGGGTGTAGTTACTAACAACGTAATTGCCTGGTTGAGTTGTGGATAAGGAGGAGAGAAATTTGACGTCAATTTGTAAGTATTGAGCCTACAGCGTGTGACTAGCTTATTTTAGTAGCTAGCGCATGGTATTGTTTTTAAGTAAAATAACTAAATCCTAGTATAATGGCAATACACCAAAATTGTTTTATTTTTAACACACACACACACATGTCCTAAAACATATATACCCCTCTTGAGACCCACTAGCTATTGATTACTTTAGGTTACTTTTCAGTAGGATCTGTGGGGCGAGCCACGAAGTTGGCGGAGCCTTAGCGAATTGACACTGTTAGGGGGTGGGTCAATTTATGAAAATAGTTGTCGTCATCGTCGTCGTCGTTGTCGTCGTCGTCGTCGTCGTCGTTACGATTTTGACATGCTAATAACTTTGTCGGATTTAAAGCTGCCAAGTTGAAAATTTGTAGGTATCAATATGAGCAAAAGTTGAGATTTTTGAGAGACTTTCAGACACCATCAGTGCAATGGTCTCCCGCTAGAGGGCCACATGTCTAAACATTAAATGCCCTCCCATTTCTTTGCTTTTAATCCGTTTAAGCTGAAACTTGGCAGATATGTATTAGACCATTAGACGATAACAACTGACTAACAAACAACTAACGACGACGACAACTATTTGCATAAATTGACCCACCCCCTAACAGTGTCAATTTGCTAAGGCTCCGCCAACTTCGTGCTGCGCGAAGCCCCCACTTCGTGTTCTGCAGTTCTACTATTCGTATTTGTAGTTTGAGGAGATATTTAGTATTTAGTTATACAGCAAGTATTTTAGATGGCATACACCCCTTTTGACTGCTTTATCTGATCAGCAGTATTGTTACTTTAGGCACCACCCCCTTTTGACTGCCTTTTCCTGTCAGCAGTATTGTTACTTTAGGCATTACCCCCCTTAGACTGCTACCGCTTGTTAGTAGTATTGTTACGCTAGTCTGTTAATCCTCTAGCTCATATATAACCCATATAAATCACACCGCGGCAAGTTTACGGTATTTAGGTTCATTAGCGATAGTTAGGATTCGCTGCGCGGGGATTGTTTTCTCGTGAGTTTGGTCTGTCACCGTAGATTGTACATCTGCCTCACCAGTTAGAGGCTGGGTATCCTGTTTTGTCTAGTTTGCCCGGGCATTTGACTCGCCCACGTATTAGAATAGACACCAGGCTCCGTTCCTCGCCAGTAGTAGTTTGTGTACTTAGTATCTGTTTATTTAGACACCCTGGAATGGGATTTATTGTCAGATACTGTATGAGCCCGTATATACTTCTAGATCTTACAGTAAGGTACATCGTTACTAGGATCCAGTAGGTGGTATACTACTGCACTTTTCAGTAGGAGATACTATTGATGGATTATTTCACTATAAAGTAGCATTTGTAGCTTAACGTAAAAACTTTCTAAAATCCGACGCATTTTGATTAAATTACAGTAATGTAATATGCCTATTCATATTGGTACACATAAACCCGTAGGTAGTTCTATTGGCGCAGTGGTCAGATGGTTAAGGCGTTTGTTGCATCAGATAGGTTATGAGTTCGAATCCCAGTCGGGAAATTTGCTTTTTTGGGTAATTTATTTTCACTTTGATTTAATTAGATAAGCCAATGAGGTGCGTACAACGTATGGAACGATGAGTTGGGCTAATAATAGGGCATAGAACATCTTATTGCTCCGATGTGAGGCCATGGAATACTCTGCAATGTTCTAGTGGATTCTATGTCCCAGATTTGCTATATAAGGGCTGGTTTGCCTTCGGTTATCACTTGTTATTTCTAACATTTGCAAACATTATTTGTTACTCTTAATTATGTAAATTTGGTAAATAAATCTTTGTAAATTACGTAAATATACTGTAGACTTTGAACATGTATATTTATCTTTGCCCACTATTGGGACTGCCAAGCTTTTGGAGGATGGCTGCCTAAACCGTTAGGCCGTCAGCAATGCAGGGAAAGATGTCCACAACACGCTAAGCGCCCACATTAGATTTGCCCGCATCCCCGTTCAAAGCATGCCTCCTTGCCATACAGCGCCCACTTCAGAGGAAGGTAAGACTTTGTTTGACGCCCTTGCCCACAGTAAGACCTAAAGATCAGGGTAAGCGTGATGCCGTCCTGGGACGCCGTAAAATTTATGATCGAATATTTAGACTTAGAAAGGAGCAAACAAGCAAAATCCCCGGATTAACCTGTATCTCCTACAGGTGTAAACTATTGCTGTTTGTCAGTATGCGCATGTACACTTTAGGTTCAGACAGCACAAGTTCCATAATTTGGTGATTTGCAGTACTGACAGTTCTGTATCGGTTCACTTTGTAGTTTATACATTTGGCCGCCCCTGTTTGAGCCCAAAATATTTGATCAGGCAAGGAGCAGCTTTCTGCTACAGGCACATGCTTGGCCTAGGGAGGTTACTAATATCCTACCGCGCCTAGCCACGTACTGATAGGTATTTGCTGCTGACCACCGCAGCAACAAAATTCTAGAATCAAATTGTATACCAGATCGGCTAACGTACGGTAGCAATTAACCCCTATTTCTTATCTTACAACCAGAATCTGGTATTTGTGCCGATCACGGGTGTAGTTACTAACACTGTAATTGCCCGGTTGAGTTGTGGATAGGAAGGAGAGAGCTTTGATGTCATTTTGTAAGTATAAAGCCCTACAGAGTGCGACTAGCTTATTTTAGTAGCTAGTGCCCGGTATTGTTTTGGTCAGAAATCACCAAAACCTAGTACGACGGCGATATACCAAATTTGTAACACACACACACACACGTCCTAAAACATATATACCCCTTTTGAGACCTACTTGCTTACAGCTTACTTTAGGTTACTTTTCAGGCAGAATCTATTCGTAATTTACTATTCGTATTTGTAATTTTAGGAGATATTTAGTATTTAGTTTTACGGCAAGTATTTTAGATGGCATGCACCCCTTTGACTGCTTTGCTCCTGTCAGCAGTATTGTTACTTTAGGTACTACCCCCTTTTGACTGCTACCACTTGTTAGTAGTATTGTTACGCTAGTCTGTTAATCCACTAGCTCGTATATAAACTATATAAATCACACCGCGGCAAGTTTACGGTATTTAGGTCCGTTAACGATAGTTAGGATTCGCTGCGCGGGGATTGTTTTCTCGTGAGTTTGGTCTGTCACCGTAGACTGTACATCTGCCTCACTGGTTAGAGGCCGGGTATCCTGTTTTTTCTAGTTCGCCCGGGCATTTGACTCGCCCACGTATTAGAATAGACACCAGGCTCCGTTCCTCGCCAGTAGTAGTTCGCGTATTTAGTATATGTTTATTTAGACACCCTGGACTGGGATTTATTGTCAGATACTGTACGAGCCCGTGTACACTACTAGATCTTACAGTAAGGTACATCGTTACTAGGATCCGGTAGGCGGTATACAACTGGATTTTTCAGTAGGAGATACTATATAAATTAGTGTATAGTATTGTTTAGATCTGTACGCCCTGAAAAGTGCATGCACTTTTCAGTAGGAGATATATATATAAATATATATTATTAGCTATTGTAAAGGTAGGAAGATATTTTACAATTTAAAATTAGTAAACTTAGTAATTTGTAGAACGTCCCCTGCCAGTAGGCCTTTAGGGTAGTTTTATTCATATTTGGCTAGCTATAAATAGTCAGTTAGTTTGTAATTATTTGTTTTACACCGTGTGTGTGCGGTGTTACTTTTCGGTACTTGAAAATGTACATAGGTTTTCAAGACCAAGTTATATTGGTACCTAGGAAGACTTTTTGTAGAGTAGAAGTAAAACCCTTACCTTCGACTTTTCCTGACTCAAGGACTCATTTCTGGACCGCTTCAACGATTAGACCGCTTTTCGCAAAGTTTGGGAGACACAAAATTCGTCCGCGATGCCAAAAAACGGAACGACCCACGTCTTTTTATTTGGGAATTTTCTTCTTTTCTATTTGGGAATTTGCACGACTGGAAGATCAAAGGAGCGTAAGTTTTACGACTCGTGTTGTTCAAACTTAAGAAAATTTGTGGGTTCCACTGTCGAATTAGTAGTGTTGTTGGTACTTATTTTCCCGTTAGACTTTGCTGTTTTGCCTATTATTTGTACTTGTTGATCTACATTTTGGTAGCGTATACCGTTATCTCACTTATTTGTACAAATTTAGCCGGTAGGCTAGATTATTATATTTTATTATATACTTTTGATTTTATTTATATCGGTTAGGGTATATATATAGTATATATATATACCAAGGTAAGTTTGACATTTTGACATTGTGACATTCTGATACTTGACATTTTATTACCCGTACTTGATGTATTTAATAGACATGAGTGATACACCACATTCGACTCGATACCCACCTACCGACTATGACTCGTGTAACCCGGACAGATCGATAGTAGACGAACCGAGAAGGAGAACCCAATATTCTACTGATGTCGCACCACGTGCGTTGCCGGTACCCCGAACGGAAATACCGGAAGCCGCAACATGTGGCGACAGCAGAATCGAAGATTTCCTTACCGTCCCGCAGACCAGATCGTGGGAACCGGACATGGTAAGTTCGAATGGAAGCCAGGAGAACATTATTAGGAGTATAGGAGGACACATGGCTCAGATTACTTGGAACTTCGGAGAAGGTTTTTGCGTTTTACGCAAGTTAACTGCCCCGATGTCGAGATATGAGTTCTACACCTTACAGGTAAGGATAGAAAGTAGGGTACATGCTTCTGTAGATAAACTTAAAGGTTTAAACGAACTTGCAGAGTTGCATGGCGACAACATTACTCAGGTAAAGATAATAAATAAGTTGGTAAGTGCGAGGGAAAGCCTCATTCAGTTTAAGTCGGTTGTAGGATTGACTCAGCAAGAACAACTCGACCAACTGTTAGGTGAGTCAGTTTTAGATATGTTGTTACAACTATACTGCCTGGACGGGAGGTTAGAGACGCTCACCAATTTTCTTCGTAGATGCGGCGTACCGATTGAAGAACCAGAAGTCGAACCACGAGGGACGATGAAAGTTCTAACTACGGAAGGCTTGCGTGCCTACCAAATTTCATAACTGGATAGATCATTCGTTAGTGTACGGAGCGACGTTGGCAATGTTAGTAGGACAGCGTCTGTAATTACTCAACAACAACAGGAGGTCGCACACCGACAACAAGTCGTTGAGGAAGAAGCGCAACTTCAGATGGCACAGATTGCTATCGAGGGAGAGAAACAACGCAGAGAAGATGAAGCGAGAATTGTGAAAGTCCAGGTTCAAGCCAAATTTGAAGCCTCGGAAATGCGGAGACTGGAGGAGGACTTGGCGCAAGAAGCGGCCACAGCGGCAGCAGCACGACAGGCAGCAGCTGATGAGTTAGCGCGGAAGAAAGCGGCATCTGACACTCGTGCTCAGTTGGAGGCATGGCAAATAAAATCACGTTTAGCCATTCAGGAAGCAGAATTAGCGGCACAACAACAGTAGGCAGACTGACGCGAGAGAGAGATGCAGTTCCAGTTTGAACTGAATCGCAGATCGTGGGAGGCGGCAAACGCGCAAGAGGACCTCAAACTCGATGCGAGAGATAGATCTATAAGGTCTCGAGCTGGACATAGTTCATAGGTCATAGTTGCAAAATAGAAGGAAATATCACCCGTGCAAGTAATAGGTTTGTTATGTCGAAATCAATTCCGCAGCCACGAGCAACTTCATC
This sequence comes from Nemertoderma westbladi, assembly GCA_032718475.1. NCBI lineage: Eukaryota > Metazoa > Xenacoelomorpha > Nemertodermatida > Nemertodermatidae > Nemertoderma > Nemertoderma westbladi. Next base: position 63,353 of record JAUCBJ010001006.1, on the reverse strand, counting down.
GCCGATTCTTCCAGGTAAGATAAGTAGTCCACCTACTGTAAGCCGTAGTTTACTTGTAGAGAGAGACAAACCTGCGTTTATGATGGTAAAACAGGTGAGTAAACCATTACAAGTTAAACCTGTGACGTGCTGCGCAAACCCAATCATTTATAAACCTACAGTAGCACTTAACTCTGATGTTTTTACTAGACCCCTCACCCAATGTTTATCGAGACCTACGACTTCATGGAAGGCTTGCGAGCCTACCTAACAACGGAGAGCCGTAGATCCCAGACCACAACAAACGCAACCAAGAGTAATACGCCGTACGCGAACCCGCAAACCACCGTATTCCAACAATAGCGATTCATCCAGCTATACGGAGTCCATGAAACGGGGAATATTCCATACTGGAGCGGCGGCAGCGGAGTACAAACAGGATGAGAGATCGACCAACCAATACATCGACAATCCTCCACGAGAAACACCCTTGCAGAAACCTACGTTGCAACCAGCAGAAGCAATTAGCACCAAACAGTTCACTGAGATGGCGGACCGACTAGCTCAATTCGAAGAGTGACTCGAAGCGCAACCGTCGGATCAATCACGAACCAGCGTGGAGTTGGAACAACCTAGACAACATCAACCACCAAGGAGAGAACAGGAGACTAGACAGACTCCGAACCATCGAGAAGAAGATCCCATTAATATTTCTTACCGACGAACAATGCGAGGAAAGAAACGACTGGACGACGCAACCGAACAGGGACGTGGACAGTTGGATTTGGTTAGCGAGATTGCAAAGTTTGGGCTAGACACGGATTACCGGCACAACAACTGCCAAAGTTCTCTGGCAACGCAAAGCACTGGCGTATGTTGGTAGACTACGTAGAGTCCCAGATCGCTAAGTGTGCCTTTACTTCGATGGAGAAGTTTAACTACTTGCTCCAGGTACTGTCTGGTGAGCCGAAACGATTAGTGGAAACCTTTATCGATGTTCCAGATGCCTTTGAGTTGGCGTACAACCACTTGTATTCGATTTACCGCTGCAACGTAACCATGGCTAAATCTATTATCGAAGACCTCTGTAGAGGAGGAAACATTTTGAAACCGATCAATCTTCTACGACTCATGGGTGAAATAAAGAACGCTATAGGGACTTTACGGTCCATTGGACAACTCGAATACGCCAACGCACTGACAGTTCTAATTAGGATAATCGTTTGACTCCATCATCGATTACGATGAGAATGGCGACGTATTGATTATCAGCGTAAAGAGGCCGGCGGGCTACTAAAACTCACCGACGTCTACCAACTGAATTCGCGGGAGGCCGTAGTGGAGACTCGATCAAACTACACTGACCACCATATAGCGGCAGAAGGAATAGCTATTGCTGCGCCGACTCGGACCAAACCATTTCCGATGAACGCGAAAGCCGTGACTTATGCCACCCCAACGGAAACTTCTAAAGTTCTGACACCTATCGCCACCAAGCAGCCACGACAACAGTTACTGGCGGACTTTGTGGGATGCTCATATTGCGAGCGGAACGGCAGAAACCACAGCGGACATAAACTTCGTGGATGTCACGCTTTTAGAGAGTTGGGAGTTGAAGAGAGGAGACTCCAGATTCGTTCTTTGGATTGTTGTTGGAGATGTACCAAGCCTGGACACGTCCGGAAGGATTGCCCGAGCGACGATACATGTCCTCTATGTGGACGTAACCACGATGCGTTACTCCACACAAACAGTCATACTCCAACCAAACACTTTTGACGAGAGAATCCAGATAAAGCGGCTAGATGCAACGCACTTTACAAAGAGCATGCGCCGTACCAGATTTGCACATTCTATACAGATTATATGGATCAGTCAGGATCATCGGGCGAGGACGAGGAGGAAGACGACACCTTTTACGTGCATGCGGGTGAGGAACAACCATCGATAACACTCCTCACACAGAACCAATTAAACGGGTTTAGCGTGATTCCTATAAAGATTACCGGAACCCAAGGGAGCAAGCATATATATGCTATCTTAGACTCTGCATCATTGCATAGTTACGTCAACGAACAAGTAGCCGGCGTAGTTACAGACATGAGTAAAGGTAAGACTGATCAGTATACTGTAAGCAGCATGCATGGTAAGAGAGTGATCCCTGTGACGAGAGTAAAATTAACCTTAGACACTCTTCTTGTTAGTTTATCCAATCCCGCTAACACCCCATAAAAGTTAAGCCGATAAGCAATATTGGGGGCCGCGAGATTGGGTAATCACCAACTCGTGTCACCCCAACAAAATGGGAAGGAGAAACACAATGAGGGTCAGGGGCCAAACCCCAACCCAGAGAGAACAGGTGGAGTGAACGGGAACACTCCAAAGGGCGCCAACAAGGGTATCAACCAATCAGAGGGGGGGGGGGGGGAAAGGCATCGATTAGGTAGAGTAATTAGGCCACCCGTGCAATATAGCCAGTTGGCAGTAATCATTTCAGTTCAGTTATCTCAGTATCATATTGGTGCTAGTTAGGTTAGTTAGTTTAGCTAGGGAAGGACCGGGACTTTAATTACCGTATCCCGCCTTCCGTATACGACAACATTATTCATACCTATATCTATATACCCTATATCTATATATCCGTACAACCGATTATTATATACGACGAACGACACAAACCCTTTTTACCTCTCATACGCACGGCGGGGACGCGTGAACTAAACAACCGGATAAACCGGGATCCTTCCTGGATCCCGTCACAGTAATTAAATCCGAGCTGCCGCCCTAGCTAGACTAAGTAATTAAAACCTAGCAGCTACCCTGACAGTAATTAAACCCTTCGGTAGTAATTAAACTCAGAGCTGCCGCCCTAGCTAGCTAAACTACCAGCCACCAATCACCAAGCGAGATGAGTCAGTCGGGAGAGACGACGCCGACGCGGACCCTGGACGAAGAGTTAACGATCCGTGAGGCCGCAACCAGACGGTACAGGCCCACAACGCCGGACCCATCGATAACGGGTCACCCGGCAGTTCAGGATGAGGGGGGCCGCCTGGAACCCGAGGTCGAGCCGAGAGGAGGAGAGAGCGAGACGGAGGGAGAAGGAGACAAGTCGACACGGGACGTGGGTCAACGTGCCGATGTCGCCGGCCAGCTACAGGCCGAGGGCGACGAGCGGCCCACCGAAACGGCGACGGTGGGCCGACGGTACGACGCCGGACGCGGAGAGACGGAGGAGATGTTGGTACCGATGTCGCAGGTCAGCTACAGGCCAAGGGCGACGAACGGCCCACCGAAACGGCGACGGTGGGGCCGCCGGTACGACGTCGGACCCGGAGAGACGGAAGAGAGGTCGGCGACGAGGACGTCGGGGTTTCTGATCGACTTCGACGGGCTAACAACGCGACCCAGAAACTGCTAAAGGAGGCCAAAGAGGGGGCGAAGATAGACGAAGTGAGACTGAGAAAACGACTAGGTGAGTCGAATAAACACTTTAATTATCTAATGCGCTTCGGGCAAAGAGAACTGGCAAAGGAGAGAGCGAGAGGGGTTGCCGAGCAACTGTATGACTTGTGGCGGTGTAGGGGTATGGAACCTAGCGTAGTGTACGTAGGGCCATACTTAGTCGATGCCCGGGGACTAAAATTAGTGGGTTGGGAGAGACCTGAGGAGGGCGAATCCGAGGTTAACCCCGAGGATTCGGCCTCATCGGTCGGAGGAAGTTCCGGGAGGCGGGGGAAAGTCAGTAGGTCGGGAAGGCGGAGGGAATCCGTCGGAACCGATAAGTCTGCTACATCCTCCGCGAAAGGAAGACAGGTGAGAGAGATAAATGCCACGTACCAACTCGATTTAATAGAGCAAGGTCAAAGGGAAGTAGATAGACGGTTAGAGGAGGGGAGAGTGCTGCTAGAGAGGGAAATGGCGTTAATTAAGGAAACCGGAGAGAGGGCCGAAAGGGCCGCAAGAAGCCTTAGGGAGTGTGAGGAAGTAGGGAGGAAGGAACAAGAAGAGCATGAGGCGGAACGTAGGGAACGCAAGGTGAGAGAGGAAAACGAACGCAGAGAGCATGAGGCGAGACGAAGGGAGGGGGCTAGAAGAGAGTTGGAATTGGCCGAGCGGGACGCACGGGAGTGTAGGGAGAGAATGGCAAGAAAGGAGTATAAGCGATGAGAGCTAGAGAAACGTCAAGGTGAGCTTAGAGGGTATAAAGCTATACATACGCGTGAGCGGGAACTGGCGCGAATGGGGGCGTCTGAGAGTGGGGCAGGCTCGACTATTTTCGAGGAGCCAGGGGCTGTGGATAAATTTATTAATACCCCACTTACAGGGACCGCACGACAGACCCAAGACTGGTGTGACCGTACGGGCGGGGGGGGGGGGGGGGGGGGGGTAATAATAACGCTACAGTAGACGTCGTTAATATTAATAGTACCGTATTGGATAACCCTAATCCCTCTATTGCAGCAAATAATACTTTACCTAGTAGCAGTAATTTAAATTTAAATACAAATAATAATTTCAATTTGAACGTGCAAAATAATCCAAATAATAATTTAAATTTAGAAAATAATAATAATTCAAATAATTTAAGTATTGATCCAACCCCGAATTTACAAAATAATGCAAAGGAAAAACTGCAAAGGATATATGCACAACAAGACATACACAAACTCCATTCTAAAACACCACACACCAGACATCCTAGTCATAGAGGAACACTGGCTCAGCGCTGGAGAAGCAAAGTTTCACTTTCAAATGGCAAGGATCCAAAAAGGGTACAGCTGCATAAGCTATACTATATCCGAAGGAATGTTTGAACAAAAACAGAGAGTTCGAGGGGAAGGGGGCGTCGCAATCTTTATTAAAACAACTCTCGCACCATACACATCTGTGAGAAAAACAATGTCTGACAGAATCGCTGGTATAAACATAAAAGGATTATCCACATCTGACCTCACAGTTCTTGGCCTATACATGCCATCAGATACAAAAGAAGAACAATCTCGGACCTTATACTTAGAAGAGTGTGGAAAATTACATAGCCTGTTGGAGGAGTCAACCAATAACAATGAAACAGTGATTATTGCAGGTGATATAAATGGCCAGCTGCAACCAAAAAAAGATTCAATAAGCAACATAATAAGATCCAACTTTGGCCAGCTGTTTAAGGAGCATATTATGAAGCCTTTTGATATGGAAATAACTAGTACTCGTTACTCAACAACTGGAGCAGATACAAGCTACCACTTCAAATCAAGGGATGGCCTAATCAAAAGAACAACTTTAATTGACTACATCATAAGCGAAAACTCTCTGATATCAAACAGCAATACACATATTTTCATTCAAGATAGTAACAATCTATCAGATCACACACCAGTAATGACCACCTTCTCGATGACTAAAACGGACAATGCAACTACAGGTCATAGTTGGAAGAAACAAGTAGCGAAGAAAGTACACCTTTTTGATACAGCCTCAACTTCTCAAATCGAAGACTACAAGCAGGAAATAGAGTCCAAATTTAAAACACTAACTCGTGAAGCCATGAATAACCCACAACTAGACAACTGTACTCTAGACAACATGGTGTCAAGTATGATTAGCACACTTTCAGCAGCTGCTGATAAATATATACCAAATATTGTGCCACGTAAGAGGAAAAAATGGAAACATGCCCTCAGAACAAGGAGTCCAGTTAAATTTAATAATGATCACTACCAAACAGATGGAGCTACTAATCAGGCCAAAAATGACCTATCACAACTGAAGCAACGAAGATACAAAGCGTACCAAGAACACAAAGCATACAAGCACCAGATAATTAACCTAGCAAATGCTTGTGAGTCTAACCCTAACAAGTTTTGGCATCAGCTACGGACTAATCAGGACGGAAATAGACATATGACACAAGCAAATAGGACAAATCTATACAACCATTATGAACGTTTTTTCGAAAGGTGTGAAAATGAAAACACCACACATAAGACAGTCACTGTCCCTCAGAAAGATTACAAAAACTATAAGTTTCTAACAGGAAACGATATTGCAATGGCAATATCGAAATTAAACAAACGTAAAGCTGCGGATAGAAACAACATCAAAGCCGAACATCTGCACTATGGAAGCTCTGAGTCATTATGCAATTTCATTGCAACACTATATAACGGAATGCGATCTCATTCTTATTTCCCTGAAGAAATGTGCCAAAGCATACTCCTACCACAACTTAAAGGTTATGACAAACAAAAGGATCAAGTTTCAAGCTACAGAGGAATATCAATAATATCTATCTTTGTCAAACTTTGGGAGCACACAATCATTGAGGAACTAAAACCAATTAAACAAAGCCACCTGCAAATGGCATATAAACATGGGATGCACAGTGAAGTACCATATCTAACAGCAAGCAAACTCATTGAATTTTTCAACAAAGAGTCATCACCAGTCCATGTCGTATCACTCGATCTATCGGCCGCTTTTGATACCATTAAACACAATGTTATGTTCAGCAAACTCGAAGAAACAAACCTGAGTCCACAACTGATCGCTTTGTTATCCTCCTATTACAGCAAATCAAAAGCCTCAATAAAGATTGGAAACCTCATCCATACGAAGATGATACCACTCCATCGTGGCATACGCCAAGGTGGAGTACTCTCTGGTTGGCTTTTTAATTTTTACTTAGCAGACCTATTTGCATCCCTAGATACTGCCAAACTGGGCCTACATGTTGCAGATGAGTCCTACCCAGCCTTTAGTTTTGCAGATGACATATTAATATTGGCCAATTTAAAATCTGACCTCATCAGAATACTACGTCTGTGCACCAACTATTTCAAGAATAATGGATTATGCTTGAACATACACAAATCCCATTACATTGTTGCCTCTTCACAACCGACAGGAAATCAAGAATCAATTCAAGTTGAACCTGGGAAAAACCTAATACAAGAGGCAAAACTTAAATATTTGGGGCTACCCTTACCATCTACCCCATCCAACCTACGAGACCACTTCACGAAAAAGTGCTGGATAAATGTTTCCCAAACAAAATCAAAAGCACTTTCGTCCTATGATGTCCCACTAAACGTTACATCTCTCATATGGAAAATTGTATGTCTCCCATCAATTTTTTATGGATCTTCAACTATAGGGATTGCCCTATTGAGACCCCTAGATAGAACAATCCGAAAAGCCATGCGCACAATACTTGGAGTTAGTAATTACATATCTAACAATGTCTTATGGAAGCTCTTCGACAGTGAAACTGTTCAACAAATAGTAGCATACAACAAATGTCGGGTCACATACAACATATTAAATAGCCATAATACTAAAGTATTACACTTATTCTCAACAATACTAGCACATCATACAGCGAGAACGCGAGATAATACATACATGTCTGAGTACAGTCTATTGGCATGGAAGGAAGATCTACCATCTCTAACAAACCTAGCATCGACCCTGTTTAACATAAAAGCCGTCATCAAAGGCGCAAGACAAAGAACTTTGAGCAGTGAAACAACAACACCATTTAAAGATGAATTCCAGGCCATGTATTGTTATTCCATTTTGAACAGCCATGCAAGCTTTCAAATCAAACATGCTGCAATAACGACTTTTTTGAGGGGAGAGGGAATAGAGAGAAGTCCTGTAACAACAACTTCCAGTACTTTATTGACTGAAATGAAATGTCCCACGAGCGTGTAAAAAAAAAGAATATATATATGTAAAATAAACGACATATCCGCACCATATCGTTTTCAATGATTAACTACGCATTGCATAGTACATGGATATAACAATTTTTACTTAATTTCTTATTATGACTATTATTTCTACAACTTATATTTTATCGTACTATATTATGCATTTGTGTATTGTTCACATTTTATCCCTATTTTAATATTAATGCTAATTAATAGCCACCGGGGCCAGAAGCCGGAAATGAAATAGAATAGAATGATCCAAGCCCGAATTTACAAAATAATTCAAATAATTTAAGTAATGATCCAAGCCCAAATTTACAAAATAATTCAAATGATTTTGTTTCAAACGAACAATTTAATTCCGTTTCCAATATGAGTGCTGTTGGCGTGAACACGTCGGGCGTGTATGGCCAGGCAGGAGAGGGCCTGGTAGGCCACGTAGTCGGTAGGGAGGGAGTGGCTGGGTTGGGTAGACCCAGAGAGGGCCTGGTAGGCCACGTAATTGGTAGGCCGGAGCAGACGGGGTTGAGCCAACCCAGAGAGGGCCTGGTAGGCCACGTAATTGGTAGGCAGGGAGTGGCTGGGTTGGGTAGACCCAGTGAGGGCCTGGTAGGCCACGTAGTTGGTAGGCAGGGAGTAGAGGGCCTGGTAGGCCACGCAATAGCAGAGGGAGAGGCGGGGGTGAATAGACCCAACTGCGGCAGGGTTGATGTGTCGACTGGAGAGGGATGTGGTAGCGGGGTGAGAGATAGCGAAGTTAGATGTGGCGAGTGGGGGGGGGGCTACAGGGGCCCCACAACAGCGAGTTAGCGGCGAAAGGGGGGGGGGGGGGGCAGAGAGTGTCCCACAGCCGTCAGCAGATAATGCGCGGGCCGAAATAGGTAAACCGCAACACCCGGCGACGGAAAGCAATAGGGGGATTTCGAGTATCCCCAGCGGAGTGCGACCGAGCAGAGAGAGACAGGTTGACGTTGTAAGAGGGTGGACGAAGCGTCGAGCCCGATCAGAAGAGGGAAGAAGAACGGTGGGGTTTAACCGGGAGGTCGACGAGAGATCTCACAAACGGGAATACTCCACTGAAAGGAGAAGAAGAGAAGACAGTAGTAGAAGTATTGCCGCGAACGATAGAAGAGCGAGGACGGATAGCGAGCCGTCGGTAGTCGAGATGAGAACAGAGAGTCAGTGGGGTCGGACTCCGGGAGATTGCCGTCGCCCCGGAGAGATGCGACCTGGTGAGGCGCATTACGCGCCGATGGAGGGGTACGCGATGTACCGGTACGAAGACGAGAACAGTAGAGGGGGGGGGGGGGGGGGGGTCGAAGAGAAACTTTCCGACGGAATATACCTAGGGATCGAGAATGCGGTAGCCGCGGGGAGGACTACTCGAGAAGAATAAACTTCGATCCCGAGCGACACATGCAGACTGTAGGACATACTGTAGGCCTTACTGCACATACCATAGGCCATACTGATAGAGGCAATGTAGGCAATGGGATAGCGCGGACGACGGGATTAAACCCGGAAGTCGCGGAATACATACCGGCGAGTAGGCCAGAAGCTGATAGGCCTATACCGGTACCAGTACAGCAGTATGACTACAGCATGCAGGGACATAACATATACCCAGGGGAGGGGGGAATTATTGCGGATAGGTGTATGGGCCCAAACATATTAACATCAACCCCAGTACCAAACATACCGGTGGGGGGGGGGGGGGGGGGGGGGACAGGGTGACATTCCCCCATCACAATATCAACAATATACCCCGATAGGAGCAAGAACAACGAGACCCTTGGATGAAAATAGGTCGTGCGACACAGAAATATGGAGGGGGCCGCTACCCCCGATGACATATCCAAGTCAAAGGAGAGGTGGAAATGGGACAGACGGACCGCACCAGACAGGAGAAACTATACAACATCCATCGAACCCATTGGAAGCACAGGCGATGGGGATGGCCACGTTGATCGATGCGTTGAAAACGAGGATCGAGTTACCACCCGTGGAACCATTCAAGTTCGATGGGAGTAGGCCGGAAGAATATCTACAGTTTCGGCGCATGTATAGTAACGAAATACTAACAAAAAACTTGACGCAGGCGGAGTGCCTAAAGTATCTGCAAGTATACACGGGAGGCCCAGCATACAATATCGTGAGGCAATATCAAGGAATAGAGGGCGGCTTCACGACAGCATGGCGGGCACTGGATAGGGAATACGGGCACCCGGCCAAGATCATCAGGCAGACACTGAGAGGCATAACATCGGGTGGCCTACAGGATAATCCCGTTAGCATCAAGACGTTCGCTAACAAAGTCGAAAAGGCGCTAATCGTGCTGAAGATGCTAGACGCGCCATACGAGCTCAACGCGTCCAGTAACATCACCACGATAGCGCAGGCACTACCGAACTGGCTGCGCAACAAGTGGAGGAAGATCGCTTTCTCCACTCGAGACAAGAAGGGTGCGGAACCGGGTTTAGAAGAAATGTCAAGCTTCTTAAACTACGAGGCTGAACTAATAACTGACCCAGTCTATAGCGAAGATAGCCTGGGAAAGGAACCGAAGACGGATTACCATAGACCGAAACCAGAGCATAATACATCAAACGCATTACCGAGACTCAGGCAATCATTGCCATATGCAACAACGCAGGGGACTACAAGTCCACAGATAGCCGAAACTAAGACCACAGCATGGAACGGACAGGGGAACAATAACAACACAAATAAATATAACCCCAGTACGTCCAGTAGGCCGAATCCAAACAATAAAAACAGTAGGGACTTTGATACAAACGCAGCTGCGATACGCAATGCGCTGCATAAGGAGGGCTACGACCCAAAGAGCAGATGCCAGCTACACGCAAATGCACTTCATCAGACCATGAACTGCAGGTACTGGCAGGCGCTACCTAGGCAAGATCAGATAGATTATGCGTTGAGCAATAAAATCTGTTCGCGATGTGTGATGAGTGGACATAGAGCTAGGGAATGCAAGGAGAAGCCGGTAAAGTTCGGTCAAAGGAGAGGCCAAACGATGGCAACGAGCACAGTAGGGGCGAAGAAGAGAGGAACGGTGTTACTTGGAGTAGTACCCGTGCGAGTGATCGGGGAAGGCAATCGATCAGTAACAACACTAATGCTGGTTGATAGTGGAGCTGCCTTCACATTAGTGAAGGAATGGGTGGCCGAAGAGATAGGATTGAGAACGAGGCCAAGCAGAATGGCGGTAACAACCATCTCTAGCAAAGATGAGATCCTGGAGATGAGAACAGGCCGGTGCGCAATTGCAGCAGTGGCACCGGAATGCGACTATGGGGCAACCATCGACCCCATCCAAGTGATAGAGTCAATTAATATCAATGCCAGGCGGCCAACCAACATCGAGGTCGAGCAATATAAATTCCTGGACGACATTGACTTCTCAATCCCAGACGTGGACGTTAGGAAGGTATCCATCATAGTAGGAATGGATTGCCCAACGGCCCATGAAAGAATGCAAACGGTCTGCGGCGAAGACAAGCAGTGTGACCGGGTGGCGATATTAACGCCATTCGGATGGACGCTGAGTGGCCCAATTAAGACCAAGATACCATTTAGGATGTCGGAGACATCAGGATGCATGTTCGCGGGAACAATGCAGGAAATGGGTGATGAGGGAGCAGAGGAGCAGCTTAAAAGATTGCTCAGACAATATTTCGAGGGACTGAAAGAGACCGGGGTCGGAACCTCGGTAGAAGACAAGCAGGCTTTACAAAGCGTGGAGGAATTGATGACATGCGATGAGGGGTGGTATACTATAGGAATGGTATGGAAACTACCGAAGATACCGCTGCCCGATAACAGAGGGATGGTACTCACAAGACTCCGCAAGCTGAAAAAAACACTAAAACGGAGCCCCGAGAAGAATGAGTACATCCACAAAACGATTAAGAAGTACGTCGAGAAAGGATGGGCCGTGGAGTTAGCGGTCGACGAACGGAACATGGACAGGACATATTACCTGCCACTCCACGTGGCTTTAGACCCAAAGAAAGGTAAACTGCGGATGGTAGTTGACGCATCGGCAAAGACCAACGGGAAATGCTTAAACGACTATCTGTTAGAAGGCCCAAACATATACAACTCGGGCATAGAGGTCCTACTTAGATTTAGGAATGGGAAGCACGCCTTTACGTGTGACATAGAAGGCATGTTCAACCAAGTCCGTGTAACGGAGGAAGATAGCGACAGTCAATGCTTCTTATGGTATAACGGCGAGGAAGAACCGTCGATAATACTGGCATATAAGATGGTAGTACAAAATATGGGAGCCAAGTCGTCTTCATTTACGACGACTATGGCAGTGAGAGATACAGTGAAAGGGAAGGAAGATAGATACAGCACTAGGGCCATCGATATGATTCGACGCGGCTTCTACGTAGATGACGGAATGGAGTCTGGAAATACGGTTAAGGAGATACTGGACACAGGGCGCGAGGTTTGCGACATCCTAAAAGGATCCGGCTTTAACCTGACCAAATTCCAATCCAGTTCGGAAGAATTTATCAAGGCGATAGAGGACAAGAGACCATAATCGACCATGGATAATCCCACAACAGCCAAAGGGCAGGACATGGCGAACAAGAGAACAGAATCCCAACAGAAGGCATTGGGAATCGTGTGGAACAGAGAGACGGACGAACTGAAGTATCAGCTGAGCCAGGAGGGCGCAGACATCCACACGAAGAGGGGCTATGTATTGTATATAGCAAGAATATACGATCCCCTAGGCCTAGCATCCCCATTATTAGTCACGGGGAAACAGATACTCAAGAGAGTATACAAATTGAAGGATGAGTGGGACGTAGAGGTACCAGAGGAAATTAAGAAACAGTGGAGTAAGTGGACAGAAGACTTGGAGAAGATGGGTATATACAACATGCCACGAGTGTATTTTCTGGATGGGAACATGACGAATCTGGACCTACACATGTTCTCCGATGCGTTGTTGGAGGCGTACGGAGCGGCACTCTATTTAGTACAACGAGAGGGGGCTCAAAAGCCCAGACTAGCCTTTAGCAAAGCAAAGTCGACGCCGCCAGATTCAGCATCAGTTCCCAAGTTGGAGTTGACAGCTGCGAGACTAGGAGTTAGAGCCACAGCCTACCTAGTGGATACTATTCCCAACATAGTGGAGACACACTACTGGACGGACTCCATGGTAGTGCTTGGTTGGCTACATAACGAAAGGACGAGATACCCGATATTCGTCGCAAATAGAGTGGACGAAATAAGGGCAACCACAGAACTGGAAAGGTGTCACTACTGCCCAACAGACGAGAACCCAGCGGATTTGTTGTCGAGGGGCGTGGTACGCCACACTTTCTTGAAGAAGGAAGTATTGTGGCAACATGGGCCACAATTTCTGAGCGATAAGGAGGCCTGGCTGCCGATGAGAAAGGTGGACCCGGGCTCGGAAGTGGTGTCAGAGGGAGAATAAGGAGATTCAGAGGGAGAAGAGATATACTCCCAGATGGTGAGGGAGATTAGGGAGGTTCAACCAAAGCAAGAACTATGCGATAACCCGACGGATAAACTCCTCAGCTACAGTTCTAGTTGGTATAAGACCAAGAACTTAGTGGCGTACTGGAGAGCCTTCGGGAATTTCCTCGCGGGAGTCGGCAAAAACAAGAAGATCAGGACATCCATAGATCTGGAAGGAGCAGCCAAGGCAGTCATCCGCTATGAACAACGGAAGAACTATGGTGACGAGGTGGAACGCGTCGGTAACCAACAGCACCTCCGATGGGACAGCGAGCTGATCACGCTGTTGCCACAACTTAATGACGACGGGATTCTAGTAATGAATTCTAGGGTGGGATACAACAACAGCATAATTGTACCACCGAAACCCATCATCATTCCAACAGGATCGCCAATAGTTAACCAGATAATCTGGGACTCCCACAAGTCGATATTGCACGGGGGCACCAACAGAACTCTCACAGAGATAAGGAGGACATTTTGGGTCAAACAGTTGAGGAAGAAAGTAAAAACGGTAGTGGGGCAGTGCCAAACCTGCCGACGAGCGAAGAAGGAGCGAGCCATACAAGAGATGGCGCCACTACCAGCAAGTAGAGTAAGACAGCACGACCCGCCATTTACACATTGCGGTGTGGACATGTTCGGGCCGATAAAGATCAAGGTGATGCGGCACACGGAGAAACGCTACGGTATCATCTTCGTATGTAACAACACGCGGGCGGTAGGGATAGAACTCGCCCAAGATGCAACCGCATCAGCATTCATTAATGCCTTAGAAAGGTTTAGAGACCGCAAAGGTGGGACGATCGCAGTGATATACAGCGACAACGGCACCAACTTTGTGGGCGCAGAGAATAAGATGGCAGAGGCCTTGGACATCTTGGAAGGGGAGGAAGTCAGGGCGGCCATGAGACGACGACAAGTAAAGTGGGAGAGAAGGACGCCGTATGCACCACATACACTAGGATGCGTCGAGAGACTGGTGGGCAGTTCAAAGCGTCTAATGACAAAGCTCATGAACACCCACATGGTCACTGAGGACGTCTTACGGACAGTGCTTGCAAAGTGCGAGGGGATCATTAATAGCAGACCGCTATATCCGGAGAATGATGACCCTGAATCACTAGACGTGCTGACGCCTAGCCATTTTCTAATGGAAAGGCCAGCAACCATCAATATGCGGGGTGTAGATCCAGACGACATACACTCCCGCCAGAGTTGGAAAGTCGCTAAAGCAATAAGTGCCGAGTATTGGAGGAGGTGGGTCGAAGAATATCTGCCCACGCTCCATAAAAGAAGCAAGTGGAGGAAGCCGAATAGGGAGTTAAGAGAGGGAGATCTCGTAATCGTTACGGATGATACTATCATCAACAACCAATGGCGGTTGGCGAGAGTTGTAGGCACTTACTCCGACGAGGACGGAAGAGTCCGATCAGTAGAAGTGCGGATAGGTGGTAAGATAGGTGCGAAGGACAGAAAAACCTACAGGAGAGCTGTAGGGAAATGCTGTCTGCTAGAAGGGGCACCTTAGTGGAGTTAGAGAAGTGTTTAGTCGTCCAAGCTTTGGACTGAGGGGGTGGGATTGAGGGCGAGACGCCCTTCCCACACAAATAAAAAATAAAAAATAAAAATAAAAATAATGGTACATAGTAGGTACGCAGTTAGTAGGCAGAAGAGAGTTAGAGGGTACGTAGTACCGCTAGTTAGTTAGAGAGTTAGAGGGTACGTAGTACCGTTAGTTAGAGAGTTAGAGGGTACGTAGTACCGCTAGTTAGTTAGAGAGTTAGAGGGTACGTAGTACCGCTAGTTAGTTAGAGAGTTAGAGGGTACGTAGTACCGCTAGTTAGTTAGAGAGCTAGAGGGTACGTAGTACCGTTAGTTAGAGAGTTAGAGGGTACGTAGTACCGTTAGTTAGAGAAGAGTTAGAGTTAGAGGGTACGTAGTACCGCTAGTTAGAGAGAGAGAGTAAGAGGTAAAAGGGTATATAAGATATAGATATTAGTTAGCAGTTAGTAGCAAGAGGGGGGCATATAAAATGAGTACAGCTGGGTAAATCGTGTGGCCACGCGACGCATACTGCTGTACTGCACAGGCCCACAGAGTAGGCCAGAATGTGGATTAGAGAATAGAATAATCCATAGGCAATAGTAAGTAGTAGGACAGTAGAATTAAAATTAAACCAAAAATAGATAGATAGATAGATAAAAATAAATAGAATAGGGCTGAAAGTTACAAATAATGGCAACATTAGGAAAGTTATTCTGGAACATAATAAAAGTAACTGACAGAAATCGAAATTAAGGTGTATTTACTAGCTTCAGAATTAATTAGTAATAATTTAGGCTAAAAGGGCGCAATTAACTAAAGAATAGGCCATTATCGGACCGTACAGAACATCTTAGATACATCACTCATCTGTATTGTGCCTTGGTAAGGCACCACCTTACAGGTGAGCGAGTGAGTGTTCGGAATGGCGAGCAAATTGATCAGAAAGAGAAAGGCGGAGTCAGGAGGAAAAGAGATACTGGTGGATTTCACCGAGAGGCATCCGGAAGAGAATACGAAAGGATACTACAAGAGGTTGGAAAGGGGTCACGTGGCACGAGCGCTGCAGGATCACTTCCGGGAGATGCACGAACAGCGGCTGGTTGGGACCTACGGGACGCCGTCGCTGGACAACGCGATCTTCCAACACTTCCACTACGTGGTGAAAGGGGACGAGGCGAAGTTCGGGATTCCGAAGTACCCGAGGGAATCACCAAGGAAGGACTGGAAGAGATTCATAGAGCCCGTCAACAGGGGAGGATATATGATCCTAGACGACGAGGGAACCGTGGAAGACGAGGCAGGTTCGAGACGAGGATCGGCGGGGTCGGCCAGGACCATACTCCTACATTTGGCCGCGCCAAATGGGGACATCTTCTTATTCGATCTAGGAACGTATGGGAAGAAGGACGGGCCGAAATTAAACCGATTGCCGAAAGCGGTACAAGTCTTGGTAAGAGAGAAGTCGACGACAAAAGTAGGATCGCCGATTCGCGAGGATGCAGAGAGAATCATCGGTCCGGACGCCACCAACCTCCTGGATATGCAGAAGGTCTTTATGGCTATGACGGCACCGGATGGGTTGGGGGTAGTCGAAAACACAGGCCAATGCGGGGCGGT
This sequence comes from Nemertoderma westbladi, assembly GCA_032718475.1. Lineage (NCBI taxonomy): Eukaryota > Metazoa > Xenacoelomorpha > Nemertodermatida > Nemertodermatidae > Nemertoderma > Nemertoderma westbladi. The sequence goes on along the minus strand of JAUCBJ010001006.1, from coordinate 46,968 downwards.
GGCGATGGGCCAACTATTGGGGCTCGTGTGCCACAAACCGATGGACTGGGGGAAGTTCAGGGAAGAATACGGAGCAGAACTAGCGAACTCGCTAAAGTGGGGAGCGAGACCGGGAAAGCAAGAGGTATATCAATTCCGCAGAGGAGCAATAAAGGTATATCAGAAGCGATATATCCTGCAGGAAGATAGGATGATGATAAGTTTGCTTAACTTATTTATGACCGTGGTTATCGAGGGGGAACCAGCGGCATTTCTGTTATCAGGATCACCCCTAAGCTACAGGAGAGCCTTTAAAGTGGCCTTCGACGGTCTGGTAGACCACCCGGGGCTGAAGGGCAAGTCGGTGTACTACAACAGCCGACATCTGGTAGACGGGGAGACGGATACGCCGTATCAGAGCTGGGAGCAGCTAGAGACGGATAGACGAGAAGCAAAGCGACTGGAAGAAGTCGCTAGACGGGAGAGGATAGAAGCAGAGGAGAGGGAAGAGGAGGCCAGGACGCAGAGTTACGGCTTCGAGGAACAGGCAGGCTTAGACGAACTTCATTGGACTTCGTCAGGGAGTTCGGGGGAGTCTCTAGGGCGAGAACTGGGATGGACGGTGGGATCACCGAAACAGTCGACGTCGGGGTTGCAAGAGATGCCATACCAGCGGGCGCCGAAGGCGACCAACCGCCAAGGAAGTTAAGGGAGCTAGAGGGATGGAGAGCTATGGGCGAGAGCCAAGGCGGGAAGAGACATAGTGGATCCATCGGGATACCGGGGTTGGAGCCACTGCCAGAGGAGGAGGAGGACGACGACGAGTTTGGAGAGATGCCGCCCATCGAGAGGATAGGCCACTCGGACACGGACTGGGTTGGCGGAAGGGTGGTGACGGCCAGTGGGGCGAGGGCCTTCGGGAACAGATCCGGCAAGCGGACCTGGGTGCACGAGTAGCCGGCGATGGATTTCGCGGGGAGCACTATCAGGTTGGGCGAGCAACCGGGGACGGCACCACGGATAGTATTCGGGGAAACGATGCCCAAGAGGGGCGGAGAGATCGACGTAGACAGGGACACCAACGTGGAGAAGTTCGCCTACCAGCGACTCCACAGACCGAGGAGATCGCTTGGGACGAAAGACGACGTGGGGCGGGAGACATTGGTACTCGGTTGCGACTACTGTGGGAGACAGACCCACCAGGAAAGGAGCTGCTTGTACCGGTTCCAAAAGGGAACCTTTTGTCTCTACTGCCGAGAGTCAAGCCACAGGATGGGGGCGTGTCCACGGTTGCATAACCGATGTCCGAAGTACAACTTTCGGGGACACTACAGACGCCAGTGCGACTGGATGGACGACGAAGAGAAGTTTAGGATCTTCGAAGAATGGGCCGACGTCGGGGCCATGACGCGCCAGCGCATGAAGGCCCAGGAGTTCAAGTGGGGTTTCTTCCTTATCAATCAGGAGGCTCACATGGAAATCGTAAAGCGGAGGCTACCGTTTACCTATCAAGAGGTAGCAACGGCGGCGTCGTATGCCGGAGTGATGAATACACAAAGATATTTGGACAGATGGACGCCACAGAACCGAGGGAGTTTAGGCATTTCTTGGCGGAGCACGTGCCGCGACCAATGAAGATGATCCTATAGGACGCCACCAGGGGGAGACAACAGGGCCACTCGGAGGGGCCACCGGCAAAGCGATATCGGGAACTAATAACACCAGCGCCCAAGGAGCCAACAACCGGAATCAGCAGGGAGGTGGCGGCAAAAGTCCGAAAGCAGAAAGCGGATCCCAGAGGAGCGGTGGTAACCAAGAAATGACCCAGGGAAGAAGACGCCAGGGGGAACTATCTCCAGAGGAACAGATAGGTTCCCAGGGCCGGGGGAGAGAAACTGAAACCTGGACGTGGTACGCCTGGAAGGCGCCGCGTGGGACATACGAACTATTAAGTACGAACTAAGCTGATGCAAATAATTAAAATAAGTGCAATTATATGTACGTACGTAGTAATCAGTAGTTTAGCAATAAAAATATACGTTCGGAGTAAGTACTATAGTCATGCAACCTTTCTCAATTAGCTACTGGGACTGGGGGGATAACTGACTATGGCACTATGGACGAGACACCAGACGATTTCACACTTCTTGAGTGCAACGGCACAAAAAGGGGGGGAGATTCGTCAGAAGGGATGAGGTAGTCGATGTGGGGTTGAGGGACGGAGTAATGGAGCGAAGTGCGGAGAGAGTGCGGACGCAATTCTAGTGTGGGGGCGGAGAATAAGAGGCTGAGTGAGGGACGAGGAGGTCCAAGGGTATACGAGAGTTAGAGTGAGGGTGGAGAAGAGATAGGGCGAAAGTGTTGGGGAAACAAACGTCGCGTGAGAGGTGAGCGCGATCGGCCCGACATGGGACGCCAGGCATACAGGGTAGCGTTATCATACCCATAGGGAGCGGCCTGGAAAGCCGGCTCCGAGAAAAAAAAAGAATTCCACCCCACACCCGATACTAGATCGGGATCCAGCGGGTTTGTAGAGCACTTAAGGTGGATGCTATCTTCTCACCGGGAAGATAGCATGGGGGGGAGTGTTAGCTTATCCAATCCCGCTAACACCCCATAAAAGTTAAGCCGATAAGCAATATTGGGGGCCGCGAGATTGGGTAATCACCAACTCGTGTCACCCCAACAAAATGGGAAGGAGAAACACAATGAGGGTCAGGGGCCAAACCCCTAACCCAGAGAGAACAGGTGGAGTGAACGGGAACACTCCAAAGGGCGCCAACAAGGGTATCAACCAATCAGAGGGGGGGAAAGGCATCGATTAGGTAGAGTAATTAGGCCACCCGTGCAATATAGCCAGTTGGCAGTAATCATTTCAGTTCAGTTATCTCAGTATCATATTGGTGCTAGTTAGGTTAGTTAGTTTAGCTAGGGAAGGACCGGGACTTTAATTACCGTATCCCGCCTTCCGTATACGACAACATTATTCATACCTATATCTATATACCCTATATCTATATATCCGTACAACCGATTATTATATACGACGAATGACACGAACCCTTTTTACCTTTCATACGCACGGCGGGGACGCGTGAACTAAACAACCGGATAAACCGGGATCCTTCCTGGATCCCGTCACACTTCTTTCCAAAGTGGAACACAGTCCCCGCCGTGTATGTGAAAAGGCTGAAAGAGTTCTGATGTTGATCCGTGTATGTATAGATATATAGATAAGATGGAAATAAGCACAGGTGAATAAGTACCGGTAATGCACTGAATGAGATAGGCTGATAGCAGTGGACGGGGACGGTGTTAAGAGTTCCCGTAACACCCTAACTAACTGACTAACTAAGAGTGAATAAATAATACAGAGCTGGTAGTATATATTGCACGGTTGGCCGCATAATACTACTCAGCCGATGCCTTCCCCCCATTGGATAGTAACCTACTTCACACCCTCTGCCCTGCAGTGGTGTTTCCCCCCCGCTGCTGTTACTCTCCTCTCTTTCAGGGGTGTAACCCTTGACCCTTATTGTGTGTGTGTTTCTCCTTCCCACTTTGTTGGGGTGACACGAGGTTGGTATTGGTAATCAACCTCGTGCTCCCAATATTGCTTAGAGGCCTCGCTGGCCCAACTTTGTGGGGTGTTAGCGGAATTGATTCGCTAACACTCCCCCCCATGCTATCTTCCTGGTGAGAAGATAGCATCAACCACTAGTGCGCTTCAATTCCGCTGGAACTCGATCTATTATCGGGTTTGGGGTGGAGTTATTTTTCTTGGAGTCGGCTTTCCAGGCCGCTCCCTATGGGTATGATGTCACTACCCTCTGGCGTCTCATGTCGGGCCGATTGTGCGCTTCTCTCACACAATTTTTGTTTCCCCAACACTCTCGCCACTCTAACTCCGCTCTTTCACTCAACTCGCTCTTACCCTCTCCCCACACCTGAATCGCACTCTTCTCTCTCGCCAACAACTCCTTTCACTATCTCATCTCTACTCTCTGCCACTCCCTAAGGCCCTAATCTCTAATGCTACCCCTGTGCTATCATACTATCTACCTACTACTTACTTGCTAACTATCTAACTCTCTTACTCTCTACTAACTCTCCGACTCTAACTAGCTCTACTAAGTCTAACTAAAACCCTCTAACTCTCTACTAACTCTAACCCTACTTACTACTTTCTTTCTTTTGCGGTGCCCAGAACCACTCTGCTCACTACCTCTATCTACGTGGCGCTTGCGGTCCCCACAACCACTCTACTACTACTACTACTCTGCTACTAACTCTCTACTTTTTTTTTTTTTTTAACTTACTAGTTTATTATATAATTTGCACAATATCAGCATAACTCTTTTACAGGCACTTTATTAATAGAACAAAATAAATAATTCCTACACCGATACCGATAATAAAAAAAAAAAAATAAATAAAGAAAGAAGGGCCTGTTTAGAGGCCTATGACTACCACTGACAGTCAGTCTAGCCGGTGTTGGTATCAGCGTTAGTCAGGCAAATCGAGTCTGCTGACACCTGATGATAAACGGGGCGTTTGGTGGCGGATCTCGCTCCACGGAGACACATCAAACTGGAGTGGAGAAGCGCGAAGCTTATCTTCCTCCGCGTCCAGCAGATACACTCAGAGTAGCTGAGGTCGCGACGATCCGAGAGTTTAAGCAATAAACGCTTAACGAACTGTTGCATCGCTGGCGCAGTACCACCAAAGGCTGAAAGTAACAGAGGCACAAACGACGACAGTTCGACCTCTCGGATGCGCTCCTCGTACTTCAGGCGTTTCCGCGCCTCGTGGTGGGAATAAGCGCCCTCGGCAGTCATGGCTGCGTTGGTGGCCGCTAGAGGGTTGTAGACCGAGACGTCAAAGTAAGTCTTCTCAAACCGGCCACCCCAGAACCCGCTGACAGAGACGTCCAACCTCGCCTGATCTTCTGTGGAGGTGGATCTGTGGGTGAACTCCTCACCTGTTAAAGGCTGGAGTGTTGGCTCTACTGCAACGTTGTGGGTTACTTCGGTTAGTGCGTCGGCAACGAAATCGCGTATCTTGCTGTGCCTTATCGAGGGATAACCCCCGGTGGGGCACAACAGGACGTGTGAAGGGGAAAATCGTTCCCCACAGACACAACGAGAAGGGAGCGACTTCGGTTGCCAGCCGTAGCACAGACACAGAGCGTCGCGGAACTCTTCCTTAGACAGGTGAGTTTTGTGAAGGGTGACCGGTTTTGAGTTCAACCAAGCTGAAGCCCCCTTCTCCGACACCAGCTCCCTCAGATTCTGTTGGGACTCCGACAGCCGACCATGACATTCTGTTGTTTTGGTCTTAGACGCCACGAAGGATTCAGCCTTTATCAGATTAGTGATAGGGTTCTGATCCTCCCTGACGTCTGACATGGTCTCGGCTGTCGCCCCCTCTAGCGGTTCGAAGACCCGGCAGGAGTTTGCAAACTGGTTGGTGAGGTCTGAGGGGAGAGGGATACCCAAACCGCCGTTCCTTATGGGTAGAGAGAGGAGCTGGCGTTCGTTGTCTGGGATCGAAGGGTGGTCGGCGATCTTGCACAGACATCGCAGAACTGCGCCCTCAAGGTCATCGAAATGGAGGGCGGCATTTGGGACCACCCTCGCAAGGAACCGCCAGCGACAGGACAACCCCAGCGCCAGGTTAGAGTAGGCGCAGTGGGGGTCGATGCTGGCGATGTCGCCGAGTCGGTCTACCTCTGCGACGAACTCCTCGACCTTGGAGGTGATGTAGGCCTGGTGGTACTAGGCAGACCCCACCACACAGCCTAGGAGTTTGTTCCCCCCCGCGGAGATGACGATCCCGGTTCCCGCAAATATCTCCTCTGCTTCCGCCAGTTTCTCCAACTTCACCGTCAGGTGGCACTTGGACGGGTAGTACCCGTACAGCGGACCACGCATTACCACCACGTCCCAAATCTTCCTTAGTTCCCTGAGGGCACCCGCCGCTTGCCGTCATCGGCAAACCATTTCTGGTTCACCACGCAGGCGGCAGCGATCTCCGATAGCAATGGCCGTGTCCCAGCGGAGAACATTGGCATCGCAGCCGGGTCCCCCTGGGTCGACCCCTCCCTGGAGTAGATAGTCTCCCCCCCTACAAACAGTCGCGTTGGTTCGCTGTAACAGTTTGTTACGATGGTGTGAAGGGAGGGACAGACGTGGCGGATGTTATGGATGGCGGCGTCGCGGTTCAGCGAGTTGAATGCGTTGGTGGCGTAGATCTGGAGGACGGCCTCGCAGTCGTCCTCTGAGAATGTCTCGTTCAGACTGTGTATGGCATATTCTATGCCAGCTTTCTGGCCCATACACAGCTGAGTCGACCCACCAACGCTCTGAAGATCCTCTGTGATGCACCGCATCGCCGCCTTCCCGATAACCCTCCGTAGAACCTCGCCAATGCCGATCGGACGAACTCCGGGGCACTTATCGAGCGCCAACAGCCGACAGGAGAGGAGCGCCGACATCACGCCAGAGAGCAGCACATCCTGACTAATCCGTTTCGCCATGTCGGCTATGGCACCACACAGGTCAATGGATTGTTGGCGGAACTTGGTCAGGATGTGCTTCCACCCCTGGACATCCAACCCAGAAGGACTAGCACCGTTACCTCTCATCCGGAAAAGACTCGATAGGATGAGGGAGCCATCTAGCCGCTCGAACACGACGTTATGGTGTTCTGGCGCTCCATCCCACTCCGTCAGGAGCACTGAACTGTCAGCTGGGGCGGCTGGCGGGTGTTTCTCCAGCAGAACGTCCCTCACCCGTCGGGTAGCCCCATTCTTATCAACAAAGGTGTCTGACAGTTTCATGGGACTACCTTTGTTGATATCGGAGAGACAACGGGTGGCCGCTGACACGTTCCCAGTCAGCATGTGGCGTACAAACGCCTTCCGGATCGCCTCTGTATCTGATTTCTTTACCCGGGACGTTGGAAGGTGTTTTTTGATGGCTCTCGCTTCCACCAACAGCTGTAGGAATCGACCAGCCCGCCAATCACACAGACGACGTTCCAGAATCTTCCTGTGGGTCGCTGCGTTGGATGACCTACTGGGTTTCTGTAACAGGAGCGCTGGTATGCACATCAGTGCATAAAGGGCGATCTCCTGTAACTCTGATCCTGATGTAAACAGTTTAACCAGCCGTGTATACTCGGAGACCAACTCTCTACCTCCAGCGCCCATAGGAACTAAAAATAGGTTGGGTCTCCAGTGTACGATGGTGCTGTACACCTTCTCCACAGAACTAGAGATCTCCTGGACTGGTAGAGTTGTATTACATCAAGATACAGTATGAGTTGGGATGGACGACTGACCCGCGACTGTAGGGGGCTGACACTTTGTTGAAGTGAGTCCAACATTGCACAGGGAGGATGGCAGAGGTCGACCGATAGATGCCGATGGTGCCAACTGGACTGGTGGGGGACCCGGCTGGATTGCTGGGGGACCCAACCGGACTGAAGGGGGACCCAACTGTTCTGAAGGGAGACCCGACTGGACTGCTGGGGGACCCGACTGGACTCCTGAGGGACCCAACTGGTCTGATGGGAGACCTGACTGGACTGCCGGGGGACCCGACTGGACTCCTGAGGACCCGACTGGTCTGAAGGGGGACCCAACTGGACTGATGGGGGACCCGACTGGTCTGAAGGGGGACCCGACTGGACTGCTGGGGGACCCAACTGGACTCCTGAGGGACCCGACTGGTCTGATGGGTGACCCGACTGGACTGCTGGGGGACCTGACTGGACTCCTGAGGGATCCGACTGGTCTGATGGGAGACCCAACTGATCTGCTGGGGGACCCGATTGGACTGATGGGGAACCAACTGGGACTGCTGGGCGATCCGACTGGACTGGACATATGGGGGACCCGACTGGACTGATGGGTGACCTGACTGGAATTCTGGGCGCACCAAATGGACTGATGGGGGACCCGACTGGACTGCTGGGCGCACCGACTGGACTGCAGGGGACCCGACTGGACTGAAGGGGAACCGGACTGGACTGCTGAAGGAACGGACTTGACTGCTCGGGGATCTGAATAGTTCGGGGTCTGAAGTATAACGTCTTTAACTGCTGACCCCAAAGCAGACCCTGTACCAGGGCTCCGAATCCTAGATATGATTGCACTGGCCCTCGCTCGTGCTGCGCCCGGAGACCAAACTGGAGAGTTCAATGATGCTGACGCACTGGCAGCTAGAGGAGTATCCTGGACAATCGGGGATCCACCCAGTATAGTTTCGTCCTGATCCATCAATGTATCGTTTGCTGGACTTTCCAAAGCAGCGCAAGAGTTAAGCGGCTGTGAGACTGACGTCTGGGAGAACGAAGGTCGTTTGTGGCGATCCGGTAGAGGTTGAGAGGAAGGGTGCTGGCTGTTCTCGCAATTACCGTTTCTTCCTGGGGCACACGATAAGCACCGCAAGCTATTCCTGATGCATATACATTTCTTGCAGCGCCCGAACCGTCCATTGCAGCCACAACAAGCTGCCATCAAAACGCCGACTGCAGTGACGCGTTCACTCGAATATAGAGGCAACACAATCAGAAATATATAATTTGGCGCCACAAAGTCTGACAGTTGTCAAGGCAGTAGTCAGTACAGCAGTACAGTTCAGGTATTCCTTTTTTTTATAATAATTTTTTATAATAGTCACTAAGTATAGTAAGTAAGTAACTCTCTAATTCTAATTCTACTTCTACTAACTATCTCTAACTCTTACCAACTCTCTACCATCTCTAACTCTACTAACTCTCTACTTCCTCTAGCTCTACTAACTCTCTACTTCCTCTAGCTCTACTAACTCTCTACTTCCTCTAGCTCTATCTACATGACGCTTGCGGTGCCCACAACCACTCTCTGCTACCTCCATCTACGTGGCGCTTACGGTGCCCACAACACCCCTTCTACTACTCGTGGCATGATAATATGCCACACTCCCTTACCCCGCCGCCTTCTAACTTAACTCTCTACTAACTTATCTTCTGACTACTACTTACTATCTCTTCTAACTATTACTTTCTTATATTTAATTATATAATAATTTTTATTATTTATTTAAATTAAATAATTATTTGTGTGAGAAGGGCGTCTCGCCCTCATTCCCACCCCCCTCAGTCCAAAATATTGGACGACTAAACTTCAACTAACGAGGGCGATTCCTCCATGAGGCACTGTCCCGCTGCCCTCCTATACGTCCTCTTACTCTTTGCCACATTTTCTTTGCCAATTCCAACTGACCAGGAATTGGTTCTCCCTCTTCCGCCACCCTAAAATCGGGTCTCCCCGCTGGCTTCTTTACTATCTCGTCTCCTGGCATCAAAATGCCACCTCCCGCTTTGTTGTCTCCCGGCAGCAGAATGAAAAGAAAGTGAAAGAACAGGCAAAACAGAAGGTACAATAGTAGTCCTATCCCTTTCCATCCTGTCTTCCTACTCAAGTTCCCCCTTTTCAGTATGCCTCCCAATCGGACCGGCGTCTCTTCCGGACACTCCTCTGGAGTATTGTTCTCCGGACATCTCGCCGTCCACTCCTCTTCATCTCCATACCGATGCTTGCTGGGAAATCTATTCTCCTCCGCCCCCTCTCTTACTGTTGCTTCCCTGTCTGGCTCTACTATCTCCTGTTTCTCCTCTTCATCCTCTGCGTCTACGGTGCCTGGTATCATGCACCCATGGTAACATGTCGTTACTGATTGACCGCCCTCTCCTAATATCTTAACTGGTACTACCCCGAGTAGTACTTTTCTCTTCTTTCTGGCCACTGTCGTGCTTGTAGCCATTGCCTGGGCTCCAGTCTCGGACTCTCTAACTGCTGTTTCTCTACACTCTCCGGATCTGTGTCCTTCTACCACACATCGATGACATAGTCCGTTTGCGTCTGTGTAGGTTATACGATCTTGTTCGGGCAACGCTTGCCAGTGCTTACAACTCCTGGTCTTATGGGTTCCGTCCCGATGTAATTGACATTCGAATCCTGGATTATAGCGTTCCCTGTACCGTCCCTCACGTATCGCGCCTAGGTTTATATGTACCGATTTAGTGTTTTGGTTGTCTGTACTCGGCCTACTGGGTATATTGGGATTATGTTTATTTGTGGTGTTATTTTCTTTCTGTCCCTGCCACGGTGTGGCCCTACTGCCAGCTAACTGTGGACTAGCAGTCCCCTGTATGGCCGCGTGTGGTAGCGACTGTCCGCACAACCTATTCTCGTCCAAGGGGTTCGATGTTCTTGCTCCTATTGGGGTATATTGTTGATATTGTGATGGGGGAATGTCACCCTGTCCCCCCCCCGCCGGTATGTTTGGTACTGGGTTTGATGTTAATATATTGGGGCCCATGCACCTATCCGCAATAATTCCCCCCTCCCCTGGGTATATGTAATGTCCTTGTGTATTATAGTCATGCTGCTGTACTGGTACCGATATAGGCATATCTACTTCTCGCATACCTACCGGTATGTACCACGCGGCTTCCGGGTTTAATCCCGTTGTTCGCGCTACCTTATTGCCTACTCTATCTCTCCCAGCATGGCCTATAATAGTACGTGCAGTAAGGCCTACAGTATGTCCTGCAGTCTGCATGTGCCCTTCCGAACCGAAGTTTATTCTTCGCAAATCTCGAATCTCCCCGCAACTACCGTACTCTCGATCGGCAGCTATATCCCGTCGGGAAGCTTCTCTTTGATCCCCACTCCTGTTCTCTTCTTCGTATCGGTACATCCTGTACCCCACTCTTGGTGTGCGGTACGTTTCTCCAGGGCGACGGCAATCTCCCGAAGTTTGACCCCACTGGCTCCCTAACTCCATCTCTACTATCGACGGCTTGCTATCCGTCCTCGCTCTCCGGTTGCTCCTAGCAACGACTCTTCTATTATTCTCTTCTCTTTGCCTCTCTTCGACCTCTTGGTTAAACTCTACAAATCTTCTTCTATCTTCGACCACTCTATTAAACTCTACTAATCTTCTTCTATCTTCGACCTCTCTATTAAACTCTACTAATCTTCTTCTATCTTCGACCTCTCTGTTAAACTCTACTAATCTTCTCTCTTCTGACTGGGCTCGACGTTCCGTCGCCCGCCCTCTCGCGACGTCAACCTGTCTCTCTCTGCTCGATCGCACACCGCTGGGGATACTCGCAATCCCCCTATTATTCTCCATCGCCGGGTGTTGCGGTTTACCTAATTCGGCCCGCGCATTATCTGCCGACGCCTGTGGGACATTCTCTGCCCCCCCCCCCTCTCGCTACTAATTTCTCGTGGTGGGGCGCCCGTAGCCCCCCCTCCCCACCCGCCACTTCTAACCTCACTATCTCTTACTACACTTCCGCGTCCCTCTTGTCGGACATTTTCTACCCCCCTTCTCTCGCCACTAATCTTTCGTGGTGGGGCTCCTGTAGCCCCCCCCCCCCACCCGCTACTTCTAACTTCATCACCTCTCACTTCACTTCTACACCCCTCTTGTGGGGCATTCTCTGCCCCCCCTCTCTCGCCACTAATCTTATGTGGTGGGGCGCCCGTAGCCCCCCCCCCCCCCCCCACTCGCCACATCTAACTTCACTATCTCTCACTTCTGTTCTACACCTCTCTCTAGTCGACGCACTCTCTCTACTACTGCTGGGTCTATTCACCCCTGCCTCTCTCTCTACTGCTGCGTGGCCTACCAGGCCCACCTCGGGTTGGCTCAACCCCGCTACCTCCTGCCTATCAACTACGTGGCCTACCAGGCCGCCGTCGGGTTGGCTCAACCCCGCCACCTCCTGCCTACTAACTAAGTGGCCTACCAGGCCGCCTTCGGGCTATGTACATCCGACATGTTCATATTAATAGCACCATTCCCAATATTATTTGTTAAATCAATTAAATCCCCTAAATCAATTAAATTATTAGAATTTGAAACGGGATTATTATTTAAATTATTTTGAGTATTTAGATTTAAATTATTTGAATTATTTTGATTATTCTGAATATTTGAATTAATATTATTATTTGAATTTAAATTTAAATTACTACTACCAGGTAAAATATTTCCTGTAATAAAAGGATTAGGGTTATCTACTACGGTACTATTAATACCAACATTTCCTAACGTACTACTACTACCCCCTCGGCCCGTGCAGCTATTATGCGTACTGTACGTGTACCGCACGCTCTGTTCTCTTGCCTCACGCTCTTCGCGTTCACTCTCTTGCTCCTTCCTTCCCCTCAGTCGCCACTCTAATTCTTCCATTTTTAATTTATATGCCATGCGTTCACTCTCTCGCACCCGTCTTTCTTTTGCGGAGGATGTAGCAGACTTATCGGTTGCAACGGACTCCCGCCGCCCCTCCGTCCTACTAACTTTCCCCCACTTTCCGGGGTTCTCGCTGACCGACGAGACCGAATCCTCGGAGCTAACCTCGGATTCGCCTTCGTGCGGTCCCACCCAACCCACTAACTTAACTTCCCTGGCATCGACTAAGTATGGCCCTATGTACACTACACCAGGCCACATACCCCTATGTTCCCATAGCCCAAACAGTTTGAAGGCAACCCCTCTCGCTATCTCCCTGGCTAGTTCTCCCTGCCCAGAACGCACTAGGTAATCAAAGTATCTGTTTGACTCACCTAGTCGTCTCCTCAACTCCACCTGGTCTATTTCAGCCCCTCCTCTAGCTTCCTTCAGTTGCTCCCAGGTCGCGGCGTAGGCTCGTCGGAGCCGATTGCTGACCCCGACGTCCTCGTTGCCAATGTCTCCTCTATCTCTCCGGGTCCGGCGTCGTACCATCGGCTCCACCGTTGCCGTTCCAGTGGGCCGTCCGTTGCCCTCAGCCTGTGGCTGGCCGGCAACATTGGCACGTCGACCGCCGTCGTGTGTCGACTCGTCTTTTTCCCCTCTCAACTCATCTCTCCTTTCCCTCAACTCGTCTTCTCGCTGTAGACGGCCCCCCTCCTCTTTGGTTGTCGGATCACCTGGTGTCGACGAATCCGGCATCGTGGATCGATACCATCTCGCCGTGGCCTCGCGGATCGTTAGGTTGTCGTCCGGGGTCCGCGGCGGTGTCGTCTCTCTTTTCTCTTGACTCATCTTTCAGTCTTTGGCAGTCAGCTTGGGCTGTTGGTTCTTAACACTGTGACGGGATCCACTGAGGATCCCGATTTATCCGGTTATCTTGACTACACGTCCCTGCCGTGTATGTGAAAAGGCTGAAAGAGTTCTGATGTTGATCCGTGTATGTATAGATATATAGATAAGATGGAAATAAGCACAGGTGAATAAGTACCGGTAATGCACTGAATGAGATAGGCTGATAGCAGTGGACGGGGACGGTGTTAAGAGTTCTCGTACCACCCTAACTAACTGACTAACTAAGAGTGAATAAATGATACAGAGCTGGTAGTATATATTGCACGGTTGGCCGCATAATACTACTCAGCCGATGCCTTCCCCCCATTGGCTAGTAACCTACTTCACACCCTCTGCCCTGCGGTGGTGTTTCCCCCCCCCCCCCCCCGCTGCTGTTACTCTCCTTTCTTTCAGGGGTGTAACCCCTGACCCCTATTGTGTGTGTGTTTCTCCTTCCCACTTTGTTGGGGTGACACGAGGTTGGTATTGGTAATCAACCTCGTGCTCCCAATATTGCTTAGAGGCCTCGCTGGCCCAACTTTGTGGGGTGTTAGCGGAATTGATTCGCTAACAGTAGAACTCCCATAGGTTGGTATACTAGAGCACCAGTGCGTTCACTAGAGGTAAGTAACCAGGAGGACGACGTTTTGAGCACGTGTAGTTTATTGACTACTACGATAGATTATTCTCCTTCACACTCCTGTGGTCCAATTGTACAGACTGCACTACGACAGACTTGCGTCGCTACCGCTGACGTAACTGATACTGACGTAACTGATCTGGATACGACCACACGGACCTCTGACTTACAACTACTTGCAGTAAACCAGGATGTATTGACTACTGAAGACCAAAGGGTTGTTGCTGTGGATGACTCGATGAACGAGGGTTTTTGAAGGCTTGCAAGCCTACAGAAAAATCCGAAGGTCATTGACCCCACCCACCAGATTTGTCACCAGTCGTTGATCTTGGAAGGCTTGCAAGCCTACCAACAGATCAGAAGGTTGTCAAACTGCCTCACGACGATTCGACGCCGACTAGTGACACCGGAAGGCTTACGAGCCTACCAGACACATTGACACTAGCCACTGCAGCGGACAAAGGCGTGGACGAGGACCATGGCGCAGTGCAAGCAGCGCTTGACCGACTGCTGACTGAACGGACCATTAAATTGTTAGAACAGGACTCAGTAGAACCCGGTAATTACGAGACCGCTATGTCAGAACAGGAAAAACAGTCATTAAATATTATGAGATATACCATTCGCCAGACCGCGAATGGCCACTATGAAGTTGGCATGTTGTGGTGCAATGGACAACCTAAGCTTGTTAAAAACTACCCGCTTGCTTTGAGGCGACTCAAATCAATAAGGCAGTGATTGTTGCGTAATGAGATGGCCCATATGCAATACAATGCGCAACTTCAGACGTATCTCCAAAAGGGATACGCCATTAGGATATTAAATCCAGAGGTAACCACAGATCAGACATATTACCTGCCACATCATTTTGATCGACATCCGGACAAACCTGGCAAGGTGCGTGTAGTCACCGACTGCGCTGCGCTTTACCAAGGGATGTCTATGAACAGTGAACTGATGGACGGGCCAAATATAAATAATTACCTCATGGGAGTCCTAATGCTTTTTAGACAACGCAAAGTAGCTTTCACCTGTGACGTTAGAACTTCCGCCAGAAACTTACCAAATGCAGGTAAGAGTTTTCGGAGCCAGGGACAGCCCGAACTGCACCATGTACGCCTTAAAGCAGACAGCATTGGACAGACAAGACCAATTCGACCCAGAGGTAGCTCAGACAGTGAAACGAGACTTCTACGTGGATGATGGCCTCAAGAGTTGTGACACTATGGAGCGCGTTACAATCGTAGCACACCAACTCCAGGATTGTCTCCCTGAGGGCGGATTTCGCCTTACAAAGTTTGCTTCCAATAAACCCAAACTAGTGAAATCATTCGACCCGACAGATCGCAGTGGAGGTGACTTGGACTTAGACCTAGAACCTCTACCTACGACCAAGGGATTAGGACTTAGTTGGGACCCGAACACCGACAACTTTATGGTACGTGTAAGGTCCAACGGACAACCTAAACCTCTCACTAAGAGAGGACTTGCTTATCGTCCATGAGTCGATTGTATGACCCATTGTGTTTCATTAGTCCAGTGATCCTACATGCCAGGATCATACTGTGCAGCATTTGGCAAGCCGGACTGGAATGGGACGATCTCATCCCAGAAAAGTTAGCTGAGCAATGGAGGGACTGGGAAGCCCAACTGACGTTCTTATAAGACTATACCATACCAAGGGTATACTTTCCTTTGCAGACCATCTTTCCTGTCGATTTGGAGCTTCACAGCTTTAGTGACGCTAGTAAGGATGGACTGGGGGTTACTTTGTATCTTAGACAACAAGTGACATCAGACAGCTATGAAGTGTCTCTCGTTACTTCAAGGGCTAGAACAATGCCGTTGAAGTATATGACTGTACCTTGTGGAGAGCTGCAAGCTGGGACGATATCCACCGATATTGTCAGTCTAGTTCAATGCGAGCTGGAGGCTAATGTGAAGGTCACATATTGGACGGATGCGACGTTGGTACTTTGGTACATAATCATTGAAACATTCAAGTTCAAGACTTTCATAGCCAACAGACGGGCTGAAATATTAGACCGGTCCCTCAAACAAGATTGGCGTCACTGTCCAGGGAAGCTGAACCCAGCTGACATCGTGTCACGGGGGATGCTACCGATCGACTTTTGTAAACCGGACAATAAATCCTCTTGGTTTAGAGGACCCGATTTCCTTCAACGACCATCAGACGAATGGCCACTGTTATTCGACGCAACAACTAACACCATACCGGAGGGTGCCGAGATAAAATTCGACACTGTTGTCAAGTCCAAAGCGAAAGCCAACGCCAAGGTCAAGAGGAAACAAGGACAGACAAAATCTGATGACCTGGACATTAGACCTGACATTACGCCAGACGTCTCACCAGACCTTCGACCAGACGTTCATACGAATCTTTCACTGGAAGTTCCGCAGGAGATTTCACCAGATGTTTTGCCGGATTTTTCACCAGATGTCTCGCTAGATTATTCACCAGAAGCGACACCAGATTGTTCTCCGGATTGTTCGCCAGATTGTTTTATGGAACTCTCAAAAGATTGTCTACCGGACATTTCGCCAGACTTTCCACCAGATATCTCGACAGACTGTCCACTAGACTTTGGACCAGACATTCTGACAGAAGCTATGCCAGACTTTTTTTGGGACAGACGACAGGCGCTATGTCTCACCAGACGTCTCTTTAGACTGTTCGTCGGATGCCTCACCAGACTGTCTACTAGACACTCCATTGGACGACCCATTGGAGCGGACTAGTACACACTTATTAGGTATTAACAACTTACTGAATTTGACTTCTTTGGAGGAAGGTGTGGCCACAGCGATCACACTCCGCTCAAGGAAAATACTTGACTTACCGTCAAGTATTGATACCGCAACACCATGAGTTACAGCGCGCTATGATACTGGACGCACATGTATGACTCAAACAGGTAGGTAGACATCACTGTTTATCACACTTATGCAAAAGGTTCGTACTGATTAGGCCTAGCAAGGCACTGAGTTTGGTATCATGGAACTGTATGATTTGTAAGAAGGTGCACGCGGCAAGGATAGGACACCAAGAAATGAGTGAACTACCACTAGCGAGATTACAGGCTTTTAGACCCCCTTTCACTGAGACCAGGATAGACTGTTTTGGACCCATAATCCCGCAACGCGGAAGGGTACAGGTAAAACGTTGGGGATTGATCTTCACTTGCATGGCCAGCAGAGCTGTCCATATTGAGCGTGTGACAGACTTATCCACCAACGCCTTTATCCTAGCCTTACGGTGATTTATCGCTAGACATGGATTGGTCAAATCCATTTAATGCGACCAAGGGACTAACTTTGTTGGTGCACGGAACGAAATCACCAGAGCTTTAAAGGAGTTGGACCAAAACCAGATTTCCGAGGAACTACGTCCTCACCATATTGTTTGGAACTTTAACACTTCCGACAGTCTGTGGAGAGGCGGCGTTTGGGAAAGGCTGATTGGCTCAATTAAGACGGCTATGGCGAAAGTAATACTGACGCAACACATATTAACAGACGACCAACTGACGACGTTGTTAATAGAAATAGAAGCGGTTTTGAATACTCGACCGATCGCTTTGATCCCAGACAACAATGAGTCACAGTTTGCCTTGACACAAGCGCACCTGCTTATGCAGGCGCCGACGACATTGTTGCCCACTTCGGTACCTGTCGATAGCGACAGATACGGCAACAAAGCTTGGAAAATCACTCAGTTGCTAGCCAACAAATTCTGGGAAATATGGCAGAAATATTATTTGCCCTCTATTTCAACCAGAACCTCTTGGTATTTTAATACCCGATGTTTGAGATGCGGTGACCACGTTTTATTGGGTGAAGCCTATCTGAACAGACGTTTTTGGCTGACTGGAGTCATTTTGACCACACACCCTACAACTGGTGTAACAAGGACAGTTACTGTACGGAATATTGATGGACGTACCGTAGATAGGCCTGTACAACGTCTCGTGCTCCTTGAGGAGACTAGAAACGAGACAGGAGACTACAAATCTCCACTCAATATTAGTAAATAGAAATGTGGGACCTTTGTTGGCCGCCACATAGCTTTACCATATTTTAGTAATTTAGTATTTTGTATTACTGTATGTGTATTTGTAATCCTCTTCACTGTAGATAGAGACAGTGGTGGAATGCCATTGTCTTTATATGTGAACATGGAGGGTAGTACCCTTATGTATCACATAGGAGCGGGATTGTGTGAACAGTAGGAATGGAATTCCACTTGGAACCCACCCCACAAGTGAGACAATTTTTCAAAAATTATTAGACAAATCCATTTAGTTGGATTTAAATTTAAGAAAAATGATTCTCCAGTGAATGCGAATTCTAGAATACAGCTAGATAAAAATTAAAATTAAAATTGGGGAGGACAAGAGCGGATGGAAGGCTTGCGAGCCTACCAATAAAATTTTTTTGGAAAAGAAAACCGGCCTTGTTCTACGTAGTCGTGTCTACTATTATTTAGACCAAATTAATTCTCGACTGCACTATTTTCTTTTGGGAATGTAGTTTGGGAAATTAAAAGGTGAGTATTTTAGACTCGCGGCTAGTTTACCCGGAATTCGTTTTTTATCGGCACATTTTTGGATAAGGAGCCAGTGCGAAACCACGCAAAACCCGAAGTCATTAGGCAATTTCTTATAGTCTCGAGATTGTTCGTTGAGTTCGACCTGCCAATACCCCGATTTGGCATCCAGGGTCGAGAAAAGGCATGTGCCTGGTGTACGGCCAGACACAACATCGCCTGGTGAACGGGCGTTGTGTATGGTGCACTTTACTTGACTGTTGAGTTTTGTTAAATCAACAGTTATACGAATTTCACCAGGTTGGTTGGGTTTTTGGCAAACCACAATTGGGTGGCACCATTCAACAGCACGGTCGCCTGTTCGTTCTATTATGCCTTTTTGAAGCATATCCTCAATTTTTTTTTTAGTTTTCTCCCGAAACGGATGGGGTATTGGATGGTGCGCGTAGAGGCAGAATTGTTTCGCATCATCCACCAACTCAATCGTCATTGGTGGGCCTGCCATGGTCCGCAGTTGACCTCTGGTCCCAAAAACATCAGAGTATTCATTGAGAAGTTTCTGTTTTTCGATCTCAATCGATTGGTTATCATTGGATATGGTGTTGATTGCCAAAGTGGCATGTTGGGTGTCGACGGGTTTGTGTTGGGTGTTGACGGGTTCATGTTGGGTGTTGACGGGTTCATGTTGGGTACCAACGGGTGCATGTTCAGTGTCAACGGGTGTACGTTGGGTGTCGACCAGTGCACGTTGGGTGTTGACGGGTGTACATTGTATCCCATCAATGAACTTGGTAATTAGGTGTAGTGGTTTCGGGAATTCGGGGTGGACAATACCCAAACCTTTACATGCCGATAATGGAAGGTATACTGCTCCCTTGGATATGTCTGGACATATGTATATTGTATACCCAGTCCCTGTGTGTTCTAGCACTGGATAGTGAGGCTGAGTTCAATGCGCCCCTCACATTCAATGGGTGTTCCATTGGCGCCCTCTAGAGGGTAGTCTGGGTCTGTTAAATCCGTGATGTCCCACTCCTCCAGTATATCGGAACCAGCTGCTATAACCTGCGCGCCCGTATCGGCAATGCATATTTATTCCCAATGTAGTCTCCTTTGTAGAAAAGATCTATCGGGATGAGGGGTCTGTAGTGAGCAGCTGTATATCCGTGTACTGTATGTCGGCGATTAGAATAGCGCCGGTGGATTGTGGGGGTTTCGAATATGTTTTACCAAGACATTTTGATGCAAAATGTCCCTGTTTTCCGCAGTGGTTGCAGTTTTTATTGGCCGCCTTGCATGGTTGGTCTGTGGTGTGGGGCCAATTTCCACCGCAATTAATACATTTACCCTGAGATTTACAACGTTTGATAGCGTCACGGGCATTGGAAGAAGGTGTTTGTGAATGTTGTTGGGATTTACTGTCCTTATCGCGTTTGTAAAGAGTCTTTGATTTTTGCGGATAACGTCCCCGTTGTTGGGTTGGTTGTGAAGTGGCGGAATGTTGAACCACGTTTACTCAATGTTTCCGACGCTGGCCTTCCCTAGCAGCCATCTCCCGGTTACGGCAGAAATCCACAGTAGCGGCTCGGGAAAATAATGGTCGTTTACCGAAGAGTTCTTCCCGAGTTTCGTCACCCATATACCGCAGACAACGAGGGTTGTTAACCAATCATCTTTGGACATTGACTCTATTTGTGCGTTGTCTGCCATCTCACAGAGTTTAATGTAAAAGTCGTCAAATTCCTGGCCATCGACTTGTTTCTGCCGTACAAGTTCGTAGCGATCGACGGCAATGTTTTGATCCGCGCGTAGATAAGTGCGGATCTCGCCCAAGACTTCATGCATTTCCAGGGATGTATCTTGGTCGATTTCGAGTGTGTACTGTATCTGGTTTAGAAAATCCGGACTACAATATGAGAACAGCGTAGCAATCTTGTCAACCCTGGGTTTCTTGTCGAGTTTGGTGACCCTTGAGTAATTTAACCACGCAGATTCCCAGCATTTAAACGATTTAAACCGGATCCCCACATCCAGGATTTGTGGGGGTCGCACAGTTAGTCTAGCGGTGTTTCCACTATCGGCGGTACCAGTACCGGTATCACGATCATGTAATCGAGGTGGTGTTGAAATGGTTTGCTGGTCCCGGGTTGCTAACTGCTGTTCCATGAATCGCATAAAACGTTCTTCTCAGCATTCCTCGTCCTCGCGTCTTTGTGCATTGAGTTGTGCGAGTAACCGGCCCAGGTCATAGGTGGAACCCTGGGTGGAACCCGATGCAGTTGCATCATCTGCGTCCGCATCTCCGGACAGAGACAGCGAATTAATTAACCGTTTGCGTAGTACGACCGTGGTGGTTTTCGAATCGTACTCCACGTCTGCGTTGTTGCAGTGTTCAATTAAAGTTGCCCTGGCGAGGCTGTTGATTACCTCCTCGGACAGATTGTAGGTATCCTCCGGGGAGATAGACATGTTGCCCAATGTTGACCTTGAATGTATATGGCAACACGCAAATAATCAAAGTATAAATACAAATACAGCAATTAGTATATCCAGTACGGCAGTACGGTTCAGTAGTACAGCAGTACAGGTATTCCAGTATTCGCCGCGGTGTAGCCGTTGTTGTATGGTTTTTTTTTTATATTAAAAGTCCCGTTTTTTATGTTGCAGTGTTATCAGTTATTGTAAGTTACGTAGGTCATTAGCAAAACCATGTAGGGTGGTCAAAGCTAATAGACACAACTGCGCCATCTTATGTCTCTGTGTCATGAGAAAGTGTCAGTATGTAATAATAAATACAGGATGTATATTCTATCAACTCTGAAGTCTGTATGTATGATATGCAGTATATATGCACGACCGGAATGGTATGTATGTATATGTATAATGTATAATGGACTTAGGTCCTTACACCTTTGTACGGTAATAATAGTCATAAGTATATTCACATCAAGTATATTCACATCACAAATGGGTAGGGGTTTTAGAGCAAAGTTGAGCCAAAAGCCGACAAAGCTCTAAGTCTCCTCACATCTAACCTCTGTTTGTGCTTCCTCTAGTAGAAACACTATATAAAGGGATTCACGCAGGAACAGGAGCACCAGGCACCGTTCAACCGATATGGGGCCAAAACTTTAATGTGTTCGGAGTGGAGAGTATGGCTAGGACTACAGCCAAGCTCGCTAAATCCAAGGCGGACCCGAATGTTTCGCGACAATGAATAGATGCTTATAACAAAAGAGTGGATGAGTTACGCGCGGAGTTCAATGCGTTGTATCCCTACGATGCGTTATGCGACGCCAGTGACGTTTGCGAGGACCCGAGACACAGAGATACGATTTTTATAGACACAATTCGAGGAGCGGATCTGGAAACTAAGGAAGCGTTCTCCATTTATAAACTGTTCTATAAATGTGGAGGATGTATGTGTGCGCAAGACAATGCAAATCCTATCCGCTTGAACCCGGAGAACTCCGAGCCGATATTAGCGCGTTGCCCAAACCACCAAAGTCTGCGTTACCAAGAAGGCGGATACCCTTTGAAAAATCCGTACCACTCGTTTAAGATGAGTGGACCGAACGCGGGCAAGATTGTCATTTATGAACCCAAATTAGTCGAACCAGATGTCTATAGTATGGTAGTAGACGAGTCTAATAAGTTGACACAAGAGAAACGGGAAGCCTTAAGCCTGTATAGGGCGTACAAGGCGTACGAGAAAGGCGAGATTGAGGAGTTCGGCGGAAGGCTCGCGAGCCTACCATTTTATTTGATATCCTATGATCAAACCGAACCCAAGGAGATGGCAGTCGTTTCATTTCCCGGTATTCTAGAACCGCAGGCAACTCGACGTAGGAGCCCAAGCCCAGCTAGACCAAAGTCACCGATTAATCGTATAAACGGATGAAGGCGTTGAGGAACGAAAGCGTAGAGAGAGAGATTATGGAGAAAGGAAGGCTTGCGAGCCTACCGTTAGCGATTAGCGCTCAGGAGAAGATATCCAAACCAGCAGGACAAACTATTGAGCTCGTCAGGAGGACACTTTAAGACTTATTTGGAAATTATTAGCGATTATGTTTGTTTATATTTAGACTGATTTAATTTGGAAAATTTATTATGTATATTTGTAATATATGAAAGATTATTGAAAGCTTTGAAATTATTTGTTTTGATTTGTTCTAATTAGTTTAATTTGTTTATTTTGATAACCGAAAGCCCTCTTTTTTGTATTGTATGCACTAAAGTTAATTGGTAAATTTGTATTTTGACATTTAATTTTATTAATTCCAACATATAGAGTAAAGATTTAAAATCAATTAATATATCGCTGCAATAAATTAATAAAATTATTTAATAAAAAGAGTTCATGTTAATCATTAGAGGGGGAGGGGTCGGTGGGCAGGTCTGCAAGGAACATTTGTATTTTGTATGTTTGATAGAATGTATTTACGCTGTACCTGCAATAATAAGCATGCAATAATTAGGTAGTGATTATTTTATATTTTAGGCCCCACCATTAGACCTAAGAAATATTTTGTAAATAATTTATATTTTGATTGGTGAAAACAGTCTTACTTACTGTTTTCATGGAGCGGTGATGGATTAGTTTGAAATGACGGAACTGCGTTTAGAGCCGGGTGAGCAAGAAAAGTCGGCCTGTCAGACATTCTCCGCAATATAGTTGAGAAAATCGGAAAGTATAATAACGAAGTTACTTATGTTACATTTAATGGATACTTGTTACAGTGTTACGAGTTACATATGTGTCTCCAGATGTAGGTAGGTCTAAACAATAATATTACATTACATACGATGAAGACATGGATACCTAGACCTAGGCCTAATGAACTATAACTAACAAAGAACAGAATGCAGAATGAGTTTACACAATAGAAGTACCTAATGATACACACAGATAGGTATATATACCAAACATAAAGGTGGCTTATTTCTATTGGCTAATAATATATTCAGTTTGTGAAATGACCGGTAGGTAGAATAACATATCAGATATAGCACAATAAGTGGGTAAATGAGACCGGCTGTAACAAAGCCGGCCCTAACTACGATGTAAGAGGAGTTATACATTTCTTTCATTGTTAGCCTCTTCTAAGAAGCATACTTTTACAGCGGGTCGAGTATAGTCTTTTCCATTTGCACAGACCTTAACGGAACGGACAACTCAGTCAGACCCGGGAAAGGTTTCCAAATCTTTACCAAGAGGCCAATGTCCTCATGGAGAGTTCGAGAATACAACAAGAACTATGTCCCCAGGACATAAGTTTCTGCGATCTCTTAACCAAATTTTACGTTCAATTTGAGATGGAACATATTCAGTCATCCATCGTTTCCAGAAGTTGTTTATTAAAGCTTGAGTAGACAACCAACGTTTCTTACTGCCAATGTCGGAATCATCGACAAAAGCAGGGGCTACATTGGGAATACCACAACCAAGTACGATGTGGTTCGGTGTTATTGCTTCTGTTCATGAGGATCTATGCTAATATGCGTGAGTGGACGACTATTCATTAAATGTTCGACCTCAACGATAACTGTTTCGATAACTGGTTACCAAGATTCACTTTCAAAGCTTTCTTTGCGGATCTAACCAGACGTTCCCAAACACCACCAAAATGTAGTGCAGCAGGGGAATTAAAATGCCATGTAATTCCTTTCTGAGCTAGAGTATTTTTGATAGAAGACTGATCAAGAACTTCAAGGCAATCTCGGAGTTCCTTTTCACCACTAGTGAAATTGCTGCCATTATTTATCACTATAACCAATAGCGGGGGTACCACGATGGGCAAATACTCTACGAAAGCCCATAAGAAAACTGTCTGTATCCATGTTCCATATCCATATCCGTTCTGTATGAATGGACAATCTCTAAATGGAATGCCCTTGTTACAAGGCAAGTTACGAGAAGACAATAACGTTTCTCTGTGATGATGGACATAAAGTGGACCGAAATAGTCTATACCCATGTTTCGGAATGGAAATGTCATAGGAGACAATCGCGGCCGGGGTAAAGCAGCCATAAGAGGAGCAACAGGCCTAGCTCGACGTTTCTTACAAAATGTACAATGAAATAAAAGCTTACGAATCAAAGATCTTGCTTTAGGAACCAAGTAGGTTTGTCTTAAATTATTTAAGGTATGATCTTCTCCTTCGTGAAAAACTATCTTGTGAGTATTTAGAATAGCAAGATCAGTAAACCTACAATTGTTACAGAGAATAATAGGGTGGCATACAGAATTAGGGAGGTCAGACTTCGAAATATGGCCACCAACTCTGAGTAAACCATCTTCATCCAATTTGGGAAGCAATGTCAACAAAGAGCTATCTTTTCCAACGGGGTTCCCATTGGATAAATTGGCAATCTCATTGGAGTAAAAGGAATTTTGTACAGACTTGATCATATAATTTAATAAATACCTGAGTTCTGAAACACTCAGAGTAGAATGCTGATGAACCTTGTTTTGACAGTTTTGGATAAACCTAAATACCCAAGCAAGGACCCGTTGGGCTCTAGATAAGGATGACAACTTTGATACAAATTCGAAAGTAAAGGATTCAGCAACATGGACAGCATATACTGCCTTGACTTCAGTGAAATTCGAGCGACGTTTCTTACAAAATGTACAATGAAATAAAAGCTTACGAATCAAAGATCTTGCTTTAGGAACCAAGTAGGTTTGTCTTAAATTATTTAAGGTATGATCTTCTCCTTCGTGAAAAACTATCTTGTGAGTATTTAGAATAGCAAGATCAGTAAACCTACAATTGTTACAGAGAATAATAGGGTGGCATACAGAATTAGGGAGGTCAGACTTCGAAATATGGCCACCAACTCTGAGTAAACCATCTTCATCCAATTTGGGAAGCAATGTCAACAAAGAGCTATCTTTTCCAACGGGGTTCCCATTGGATAAATTGGCAATCTCATTGGAGTAAAAGGAATTTTGTACAGACTTGATCATATAATTTAATAAATACCTGAGTTCTGAAACACTCAGAGTAGAATGCTGATGAACCTTGTTTTGACAGTTTTGGATAAACCTAAATACCCAAGCAAGGACCCGTTGGGCTCTAGATAAGGATGACAACTTTGATACAAATTCTAAAGTAAAGGATTCAGCAACATGGACAGCATATACTGCCTTGACTTCAGGATCACCTTCAACTGGGTTATCAGGGATTGATAAGCTGGCTGGCCACTGATTTGCAGGGGATCTTAGATAATCTGGACCTTGAAACCAAGGATGGTCAGAGTGGAGTTCAGACAAGAGAAGACCTCGACTACAATGATCAGCAGGATTAGAATTCCAGGGACATGGCGCCACTGGTCACAATCTGACACATGGAGGATTTCTCCAACACGATTGGCTACAAACTCATTATATTTGCACCTGCGAGAAAGTATCCATTGAAGAGCGGTAGTGGAATCACACCAATATATAAATTTATCAACATGGATTCTAAGTTCGGTTGTAATTAACTTAGACAGCCTCTGCTCAAGGCGTGGAACCAACAAAGCCTTGACTGGGGCGACACGAGACTTCGACATAACAAAGGCTAGCTACCCTAATATCACTGGTAGAATATCTACCCCTAAGGAAAGCCACAGCACCAAAGCCAACAGTAGAGGCGTCACCAAAAACATGTAACTGAGTGTTCTGGAGTTGTTGCGATCTGGGAAAATAACAACAAGGTATGTGAACTTTTTCAAGAAGATGGAGCTCAGAGATAACCAATGCTCCCATCGAACTACCAGATCATCAGGAAGTGGATCATCCCATGACAGACGTCTCCTCCACATCTCTTGCATTAGGACCTTAACAATAAGCAAGAATGGTGTGAAGAATCCTAAAGGATCAAATAATGACGATGATTGTCTTAGAACATTCCTCATGGTATAACTAAGGTCGATGATCTTAGTGTAGAAGACAAAAAAGGTCAGTTGAACAGTTCCACTTGACACCTATAGCACGTTCAACAGGGAGTTCATCAACATCTAAATCAAGTAAGGGATCTGCTCGATCCCCCTTTGGTATCACTGAAAGAACTTCATAGGAAGAATATATCCATTGGCCCAGATGGAACCCACCCTTAGATAAGAGCTCTACCATGCTCTTGACAAGGGTGATGGCTTCCTCAGAGGTGTCGCAAGAATCAAAATAATTATCTGCATAGAAACAGATTTCGACTTTAGAGGCTGGTAAAAGAAAATTCTAAACAGAAATCTCATGCTGTACGAATAAGTGCAAAGAAGCAGGATGATGATGAAGATATAGCCCCAGATATTTCACGTACCATACGATACACCCCAGGAGGCTTAGCATGGCTTGGACCACCCCAAAGAAATCTCAAGGCATCCTGGTCTTTGCGTTTGACAGCAACTTGGTGGTACATGGCAGTGATATCTCCAGATATTGCAATCAATCTTTCTCTAAATCTAAGTAAAACACCCACAAGACTGGCAAGATAATCAGGTCCTTTAAGCAGGCAGTCGTTTAGAGAAACACCATGCTCCTTAGCCGAAGCATTGAAAACGATGCGTACCTTATCAGGTTTGTTGGGATTTAATACTGGGTGAGGAGGGAGATACCATATTCTACCAGGTGGATCAGGTTCATCAATGTCAACCTTTACGGCAAAACCTTTATTTATGTATCCTTGAAAGGTTTCATGGTAACGTTTATGTAAAATTGGATTACGATTAAGACGTTTTTCAGTAGCCTGAAGGCACCTAATAGCTGTTCGTTTATTATTGGGCAATTGGATGGTAGGGGATCTCCAAAGTAAACTGGTTTCATATCGTTCACCTGTATGGCGTGTGTTAGACTCAAGCATATCACGAGCAGTAGCTTCCTCATGATTTATAGGCAAAGATTTACAGGGATTAACACCGAATGAATCAGTATTCCAGAATCGTGTGAGTAAAGTCTCTAAAGAACAGTCAATGTCTGCACAAGCATCAGCACCTGGACGGGAGTCTAAATAACGGACATGCATGATATGCTGGCATTCATCATCAGAAAGGGGATGAAGAGGTACGGTAGAAGTACAAATCCACCCAAAATTAGTCAAAACTGCCAAAGGGGAGCCAGAAGGGCCGGGACGATAATCGAGTTGACGAATTACATCAAAGACATCAGCACCCAACAGGACGCCTACTTTATTTGAATCTACAGCTGGAAGATCTAGATCAGATAAATGACTCCAGGAAGATTTAATCTTGGGCCAATCAAAACGCCGATTTGTGATATTTAACTTGGATAAAACCCAAGTCCGTGGGACAGGAAATACAGACTCACTATTTACAGGTAGAACATCAATGGAGCTTAATAAGGTTTTTAAAGTTTCTCCATCTGAATTAATAGTGCCGATTTTCAATGGTTTTTGCTCACCCTTAAGATCCAGTTTGTTAGCTAGATCTTCACAAACCGCAGAGATCTGGCTACAGGGATCTATTTATTTTATTTTAATTTATAATCTCGGACACAAATGATCCATTGTACATACAAGGCAGAACTAACTAAACTAAATTTGAGAAATACAGCACAGCACATTAAAGTAGAATTACACCAAATACGAGAATAAAGGAAAATTAACAATGTATTCCGAATACGATAATTACGTTAAACTTGGATCAAGCACCTTGTGCCACCGATCAATCAGAACAGAGTTCACTGAAAAATTAGTTATGATAGCACCAATTAGCGTATTACCTGAGTTATTTACTCTATTTAACAAGGAAAATATAGATTTGCGCGTAATGGCCTTAAAGGTGTTTACTCTATTATTAACAAAAATTGTGTCTGCATCGTCACTGCGTGAGTATTTAAACAACAGACGAAAACACATGTTATAGGCTACTTTCACTTGTCGCAAAGTTTGAACACGGAAAATAGACCACAAAGAGCAGCAATATAAACTGTAGCAATAAGTTTTGAACAAACATAATTTAACACCAAGAGAACACCGAGAGAAATTTCTAACTAACAAATTACCTCGACAAAATAAAGAAGATTTAACTTTATTCATGTCTGCTTCATCAGAAAGGTCACAGCTTATAATGTGTCCCAAGTAAGAAACCTGCTTAACACAGTCTAACGGTTTTCCATTGAGATAGATGTCGCCTGCACGGTGAAAATGATAGGGCATGAAATACAAACAGTGTGATTTGAGTGGATTGAACAAAATATCAAATTTAGCGCCGTAATGCTCACATATCTTGACTAGTGCACGTAACCCAAAAATACTCGGCGACAGTAAACACAGGTCATCTGCGTAAAACAAGTGATTTAAAAGACTCTTTCCAACTTTACAACCAACATTAGATTTGTTTAGTTCTACACTTAAGTCATTCATATAAATGTTAAATAAGAGGGGGCTGAGCAAACTTCCTTGACGTACACCATTTGAAACCAAAAATGCACCGGAAGAAGCAGAACCCCAGCTAATATAAATTAGTTGATGGGAATACCAAAAGGCCAAGAGTCTTACAATACCAATAGATACACCAAGTTCAATTAGCTTTCGAAAAAGTTTACTATGATTGACGCAGTCGAACGCTTTCGAGGCGTCTAAGAAAGCAGTATACACAGGTGAGTCTTTACTAATGTATAAGTGAATTGTTTGTTTTAAGGCAAAAATACACATTTCTGTACCTAGGCCCTCAGCAAAGCCAAACTGGTTGTCGGATATATTGGAATGCATGGCAACGAGCCGATGCAGACACGTTTCCAAAACCTTAGAACCAGCTGTAGCTTTGGCTATGGGTCGGTAATTCGAACGTTCACTTATACTAGTGTTTTTATCTTTGATAATAGGCAACAAACTAGAATTAATTAACGATTGAGGCAAAAACCCATGAGTTATAAAAGAATTGAACAATAAACACAAAATTACTGGCAACAGGTTTCCGCCAAAAATATAACTTTCAGGGAAGATGCCATCAGGCCCGGCAGCCTTTCCACACTGCAGACCGTTGATGGCTTCTTTCACCTTATCAGCAGAAATATGGACATTATTGGAGCCGTCCCATTCAGAAAACTTACACTGCACAAAAGTAGAGTCAATTTCAGATACAGGGACTGAATTAAAAATATAATAATAATTAGATTTGAATAAATCGGCAATTTCTTCCTCAGTGTGGGCGGAGCTGACAGAGGTTGCTAAACCCATTTTAATAGTTGTTGCTTTCTTTATTGAACTCCAAAAATCTTTTCTGGAGTTAATAAAAGAAGCCGCTAGGCGATCAGCTCGCAAAGCACCTTCCTCCCGTTTGCAATTTCGGAGAGCCAATTTAAATTGCGCGGCCGTTTTTTTCTTTACCTCCCAAACAAGCCCAAACCTAGGCCGCCCTTGTTCGCACCAAATATGAAAAGCCTCCTGCGCTGCAGCCCGCTTTTCTTTTACAAACTCATTCCAACCAGGAATGCAATTGGAGACTGAATTACCCCTTTTCTGAGGAATAAATTTTGATGTACAGCTATGTAGAATATTAATAGTATCAGTATAACACGAATTTAGCGACATTTTCTCACAATTTTCTACAGAGTTAATATTCTCACAATGAATATCACAACAAGTTAAAGCAGAAAGGGGTAACTGTAATAAACGTAGTTGTTCATCAACAGTTTGAGAATATTTTGAAATATTTTCACTGCTGGCTTTATCCCACGTTGCGTTATTGGAAAAAGTGACCTTATTGCTACTGCCAGGTGTGGACGCACTAAGCAGCAAAGATACAGTCACTGAGATGGGTAAATGTTCATCATAAACAAGATCACGCAGGACAGTAATATTACTAATAGATGAATGAAAGTCGGCGGTGGAAACGATGTGGTCTAACCACGACACTGTGCCATGTACATGGCTGGTAAATGAAAAAGTGTCATCGGGTAGAATATGTAAATCAGACCATATCAATGAAAAACAATCACAAAATAATTTCAGTTCATTACCAAAAGGTCGATCGGGAGCAGTATTAAAGTCTCCCAAAATAGCACATTTAGAACCTGGGTGCTCAGCAATGTACGCAGAACATTCACCTAATAACTCTAGATACAAATCTAAATTATCAACGGATTCACAAGGCATATAAACATTCACTAACAGAGTGCTAGAACCGTCAGTACTTTTAATATTACAACCAATAATTCTTTCATTAATATTGACTATATTTATTGAACTGGATAAATGTTTGCGCCATAAAACAGCCAACCCGCCAAAAGGACGGCCGACCAATGGACCATCAGCCAAATCGACGGAAGATACACCCGAACTAAAAAAGTCATTATGGAGCGAATTTAATTTGGGCAGTTTTTGCTTCACCAACCAGGTTTCCTGTAAAAAAACGACGTCATGCGAGTCACATAAAGCCTTAATGACATCCGGGTTATTATTCAGGCCACTGCAGTTATAAGTGCATATTCTAAGTGAGTTTAGGATAGCCATTGTTAATGTTAAGTTTATGATCAATGATGAGTTTAACTCTAGAGTATATGAGAGCAAAAGTTATACTGTGTATATAAAGCAGAACCATATCAGCAACCTATCAGGCTACTGGTGACTCACCCACCCTGCGGGTCGAAGGCGGTGAGGAAGTCAGTTTGGCGATGCCGGATCGCGGCGCAGGCCAAAAGCGCTTGACAATTATACCCTTTGGCCATGAATCCAACTGTAGGAGTGTAGAGAAGGAAGACTCATCAGGTGGGCTTACAATAAAGGAGTTATACGAATTGTTGATTTTATTTGGATTCTCAACAACATCCACTTCTACGTTAAGTTTATCAGATAAGAAGTTTTTAACCAAGTCAGCAGATACATGCGGCTTAAATCGCGATACGAATATTTGATCCCTTCCTTTCTGGAACCTCTTTAGAACGAGAGGGTGAGCCCAGCGAGAGATCAGCAAAATCCCCGGACGAGAAGTCGCCTGTCCCAAATCGCGGAGCCGCACGTTTCTTTTTATTACGGACGAGACGAAATCCATCCTCATCAATATTAGAATCGGCTGCGGTATTACCGCCAGTAGAACCTGAATGTAAAGGTAGTTCATGGTTGAGTACAGTGGACCGAGAGCGGAGCGAGACGTTGGCGCCAACTTCACTTGAGCGATAACCTTGCGGAGGTCCGCCGGTTCTGGAGCGGGGGTAATTGCCGGGAGCCGGTCCCGGAGTATCCCTGTGTGCCCGGAGCGGGGCTTTATCCAGACCGTCCGCCGTAGCCGTATCCCCATCAACGAGGATCACTGGCGGAGTAGGAGGAGCGACTTGGTGTTTCCACACGGTAGTTGACCCAGGAGTTCCCCCAGCAGACACAACGTTGACTGAGTTGTTACTTAAAACAAAGTGCTTTAGCTTCAAGTAATCCTCCCGACTACAGACAGAAGAGGTCAATAGGGAGTCGTGGATCAAAACCTTCTCTTTTAGCGAAATAACCAGATCCCGTAGGTCACAAACTTCTTCGTCCCTAACTGCTGCCTTAGCCGACGAATTATCGGAAGGGGGTAGACGAGAAGTGTTTAGCGCAACAAATATAGGTCTCGTGGGGATATCTATAAAAGCGCTCTCATTGAACAGATTAAATATATCATTAATGTGGGCCTTTTTCTTTTTATTACCCATCAGACCCACCCACGCAGGCAGAGGACGATCGGCGGATGCACATTTACCCGCTTCATCAAAGAGGAGTCTTTTGGCAGCCACTACCTCCGAGAGGGAGTAAAAATTTGAAACAACCGAAATGAGAGATGTTTTGTCCATTGAGGAAATTTGAAACTGCACAAAACATAGCAGCTCGCAAATAACTTTTGGATTTTCCGTATTGTCGGTCGATAGACCAACTGACTCCAGCCTGGAAGTGGCAGGATCAAGTTGAGACAGCTCATCCTCGTCTGAGGAATCGTCTTCCAGAACGCTGTTGGCGTTAGGTGGGTCACGGTTGCCCACACACATAGCTTCAGCTGTAGGAGTTAGCCGTTCTCCGCGCTTCAGTTTACAACTTTGACAGAGCAGTCTGCCCTCAAAAGTGTCGAGATTAGAATGAGAGTTTTTAGGAATAGGCCTAGTAGTTACTATCCTACCTCCAGGATCTAAAGCACATTCTGCCTTCTGGCAGTCAGAACAATGCCTACCGGTATCCATATAACTGAGTATAGCAGTATAGTACGTACAGCCACAACAACAACAACAACCATTTAATGAATAATGATCAAAGGAATAATCTCAAATATAAGGTATAAGGATAAGGATCTAACAAAGCAAAAGTTTCAACAGTTTTACCTGTAGAACGTACCCGCAGTGGTACAATCTGTAATGCTACAGTGCTAGGGGATGTTCTCAATGAGGTAGTTCCTATGTGTTGTTTATTTTGGGAAGAAGATTTAGCACCAAAAACCTTAGGTGCTCCATGTAATAAAACGTGATGGCGTTTTTTACAACCATCGAAATTACAAGGGTCTACTTTTTTACAATTTGCAGCGCGGTGCTTTGCTTTGAGACATACAAAACACATGGATTTGTCCAGGGCTAACTCAATGCGGTCAGCTAGGCTTAATGATTTAAAATTGTTACAATTTTCAAGAAAATGGGACTGGCCGCAACAATAACAGTGTTCAGCCACAGAAGCAGTAGCCGACATAGCCTTTAGGACATGGCCTTTAGTAAGTGGGCTCGAGTCGAAACTAGACGATTTCTGATACTTATTTGACTGTGTTTCAGAAAAATTAACTTTATTGCTGGCAGTAGCCATAATATAGGTGTAAAAACAGTTGGAGCACTGGATTTAGGCCTGTTAAATTGCGGTTTATTTTGAAATGATTTGTTATTGGACAAGCCATGGTTACTGGTATAACTATTACTACTGGCCCGTAATGTACTTTCTACCACACGAGCACTTTGCAACCTCTCAATGATCCAACTGTCTAGCACCTTTAAGGTTGGGCGCCGAGGTTTTATAAGAATAACCCATTTGCCCCATTAATTTTGCATATAATTGGTTTTGAACAAGTTTTTGAACTAAATCCCTTACATTATTAGCTAATGTAATATCGGCAGTGTATCCACATTTCTCCAGGGCTGATACCGAACCATGAAGTTTTAAGGAAAATGACTTTAAAGAATTCATATCATTAGCCTTAACAAACGGAATTTTTCGTAGTTGCTCTATGTATGCCACAGCTATTAAGTCACAGTCACCATAAATACGGCGTAATTCTTGTAATGTCTCCCGATATAAATCAGGGTCGTTAATAGTACTGTAGAAGCTACACTCTCTCTGATTCAGGTGTCAAATGATTTCTAAGAATTGCTAAACGAATAGAATCAGATGAAACCTGAGTGTTAACAAGGGCATGAAAAGAGGCAATAAAACCATGCCACTTCAAGGGAGAACCATCAAATGGCTCGATTTTTAGGTTGGCTAAATGTTGGAAACCTATGGGTCCTTGGTATGGAAAGTTATTAAAACAATTATTAGTAAAAGAATTGTTAACTCATGTGTTATTTAAATCATCAATCCAAACATCTGCTGAGGATTGAGAATTTCGTGAGTTAGAATTATAAATTTCGGATGTACCAGTATAGATTGGTACATCTACAGCCAGCCCGTTAAATAACCCACCTACCTGGGATGCAACCCTACGCCTACACGCACTAACATTTGGCCCAGGGGGTCTATCACACACACCCATGGCCAACCCTCCAATAGAAATACACTGAGGTGTTGACGCATTAACAATGGTACACGTAGTGTGACAGTTTGGTACAAAAACGGGACAACTTGTATCCCAAGTGGTGGGCTTAATAACAGAATGTGTACCATAAGAGGATGGGCGAGAATAATTAATTGCACAATTAGTATTTACTGGTAAACAACCTATACGACTCTGTAGATCCTGACTGGAGACACATTCACAATTATACACGTGATTATCATAAGGACTATTATAATGAGAATTATTAGCACCAGAAAAATAATTACTTACAGGGGTATATGGATTGTTAACATTGTTATTGCACACATGTAAATCTGGAAAAGGCTGACTGATAATGGACATATGATCCATCGAGCTAGGAACAAACAGACATTGCTTAGAAAACGAAACGGATTCTCCTATAGCTGGTGTAGAGACACTGCTAGTAGCAACGCCACCAACTGGGTGAGGAACGCTACCAGCGAGAATAGGAACGCCATCAGATGGTATAGGAACACCGCCAACCAGTATAGGAACGCCACTAACTGGTATATGAGCGCCACCAGCTGACATAGGTACGCCACCAGTTGGTATAGGTACGCCACCAGTTGGTATAGGAACACCACCAGCTGGTGTTAGAACGGCACCAGCTGATATAGGAATGCTACCAGCTGATATATGAACGCCACTGGCTGGTATTTGAACGCCACCAGCCAATGCAGGAACGCCACAATCGAAATCTAAAAGTCTCTGCTCGAGATACATCTGTCCCTCCTGGACAGCTCTTTTCTGTTCCAG
The DNA here is from genome assembly GCA_032718475.1 of Nemertoderma westbladi. NCBI lineage: Eukaryota > Metazoa > Xenacoelomorpha > Nemertodermatida > Nemertodermatidae > Nemertoderma > Nemertoderma westbladi. Next base: position 12,151 of record JAUCBJ010001006.1, on the reverse strand, counting down.
GTTGACAGAAAGGCGAGAACGTTCCACACTGTTATACAATGAACGGAGTTGTAGAGACTCTTTAAGTTCTTCATTCTGTCTTTGCTGTTCCCGTTTCTTTGCTCGTAGATCTCTATCGCGCTGAAACTGAGCTAATTGTAGTTCACGTTCCTGTAGCAGGTCCTCCTGTTGGGCCGCCAATGACAACTTAGAAGCATTACTGTTAGCAGGTTTCGATAAACGAGAAGAAACTCGACTGGTAGCCACAGAGGAAGGTTCTCCATGACGAGAATTTAAATAGAATTCTACAGTCTCCACGCACCACTGGTGTGCATCTTTCAGCGATGATAACCATCGGTCAGCTGTGATGTCGGCGTCTACATCATCTGCAATGCAGTTGACATAAGATTTGTGGGCTGCGAAACATTCGACAGCCCGTTCTTCCAATTTGTATAGGAGTGACCTAAGCGCGGACCGGCTTCCTTTACTATGTACAAGTTTGGTAATTTGGTTGAACAACTTAGTAAAAGCGCATTTCCGAGCTGCTCGATTTCTTTTAGCGACAATGGGATCAACTAGTTGGGGTTCCTCGTTGTCTTCGTCATCCTCAACTAAAACCGGACCCTCCACAATGCCACCAGAAGAAATTCCACCGGCTCCAAGAACGCCACGCGTCTCAATTATCGTATTGTCTGCTTCGGGTAGCGCACCAGGAATAGCCTGCTACCGGCACACTGCTTGATCTAGGGAGGTTTTATTAATATCCTACCGCGCCTTGCCACGTACTGATAGGTATTTGCTGCTAACTACCGCAGCAACAAAATTCTAGAATCAAATTTGTATACCAGATCAGCTAGCGTACGGTAGCAATTAACCCCTATTTCTTATCTTACAACCAGAATCTGGTATTTGTGCCGATCACTGGTGTAGTTACTAACACCGTAATTGCCCGGTTGAGTTGTGGATAGGAAGGAGAGAGCTTTGACGTCATTTTGTAAGTATAAAGCCCTACAGAGCGCGACTAGCTTATTTTAGTAGCTAGAGCCCGGTATTGTTTTGGTCAGAAATCACCAAAACCTAGTACGACGGCGATACACCAAAAAAGTGTTATTTGTAACACACACACACACACACATCCTAAGACATATATACCCCCTTCGAGACCTACTAGCTTACAGCTTACTTTAGGTTTATTTTCAGGCAGAATCCATTTGTAATTTACTATTTGTATTTGTAATTTTAGGAGATATTTAGTATTTAGTTTTACAGCAAGTATTTTAGATGGCATGCACACCTTTGACTGCTTTGCTCCTGACAGCAGTATTGTTACTTTAGGTACTACCCCCTTTTGACTGCTACCGCTTGTTAGTAGTATTGTTACGCTAATCTGTTAATCCACTAGCTCGTATATAAACTATATAAATCACACTACGGCAAGTTTACGGTATTTAGGTCTGTTAGCGATAGTTAGGATTCGCTGGGCGGGGATTGTTTTCTCGTGAGTTTGGTCTGTCACCGTAGACTGTACATCTGCCTCACCAGTTAGAGGCCGGGTATCCTGTTTTGTCTAGTTCGCCCGGTCATTTGACTCGCCCACGTATTAGAATAGACACCAGGCTCCGTTCCTCGCCAGTAGTAGTTCGCGTATTCAGTATATGTTTATTTAGACACCCTGGACTGGGATTTATTGTCAGATACTGTACGAGCCCGTATACACTACTAGATCTTACAGTAATGTACATCGTTACTAGGATCCGGTAAGCGGTATACTACTGGACTTTTCAACTATATAAATTAGTATAGTATCGTTTAGATCTGTACGCCCTGAAAAGTGCGTGCGCACTTTTCAGTTGGAGATAATCTACAATGTAAAGGTTAGTAAAATTAGTAATTTGTAGAAAGTCCCCTGCCAGTAGGCCTATAGGGTAGCTAGTAGTTTCGTATTTGGCTAGCTATAAATAGCTAGTTAATTTGTAATTACTTGTTTTATGCTGTGTGTGTGCGGTGTTACTTTTTCGGTACTTGAAAAGGTACACAAGGTTTAAAGACCAATTTGTATCGGTACCTAGGAAGATTTTTGTAGAGTAATTAGTAAAACTCTCACCTTAGACTTTTCAGGACTCAAGGACTCATTTCTGGACCACCTCAAGGGACTAGGCCGTTTTTAGCAAGTTTGGGAGACACAAAATTCGTCCGCGACGCTGATAACGGAACAGTTCTCGTCCGGTTTGTATCTGGGAATTTGTATGACTGGAGTATCAAAGGAGCGTAAGTTTTTACGCCTCGTGTCGTTCAAACTTAGAGCACAGTAGTACTCAAAATTTGTGGATTCCACTGTCTAATTAGTGTGTTTGTTGGTACTTATTTTCCCATTAGACGTTGCTGTTTTGCCTATTATTTGTACTTATTGATCTACATTTTGGTAGAGTATACCATTATCTCATTTATTCGTACAGATTTAGCCGGTATGCTGAATCATTATTATTTTATTATATACTTTTCTATTTTATTTGTACCGGTCAGGGTATATATATAGTATATATGTACTGAGGTAAGTTTGACATTTTGACATTTCAACATTCTGACACTTTGAAATTTATTACCTGTACTTGACATATATAATAGACATGAGTGATACACCACACTCAACTCAATACCCACCTACCGACTATGATTCGTGTGACACAGACAGATTGACAGTAGACGACCAGAGAAGGAGGACCAGAGATTCTACCGATGTCACACCAATGCTCACCAATATTCAATGTCACACCAACACCGATGTCACTTCCGGTATTTCCGTCCGTGGTACCGGCGACAAACGGAAATACCGGAAGCCGCAACGCGTTGTAACAGTAGAACCAAAGACTTCCTTAACATCCATCCCGCAGCCCAGATTGCGGGAACCGGACATGATAAGTTTGGCTGGAAGACAAGAAAACATTATTAGGAGTATAGGAGTACACATGGCCCAGATTACTCAAAATTTTGGAGAAGGTTTTAACCACCCCGATGTCGAGATACGAGTTCTACACCTTACAGATGAGGATAGAAAGTAGGGTACTTGCCTCCGTAGATAAACTTAAAGGTTTACACGAACTTGCAGAGTTGCATGGTGCCAACTTTACGCAAGTAAAGATAATCAATAAGTTGGTAAGTGCATGGGAAAGCCTCATCCAGTTTAAGTCGGCTGTAGGATTGGTTCAGAGAGAGCAACTCGATCAACTGATGGGTGAGTCTGCTTCCGACGCATTGTTACAACCCGAAGAGGAAGAAGAACTATATTGCTTGGACGGAAGGCTAGGAACGCGCACAAATTTTCTTTGTAGATGCGGTGTACCGATCGAAAAACTGGAAGTCGAACCGCGAGGGATGACATAAGTTCTAGCTGCAGAAGGCTTGCGAGCCTACCCCATTCCACCATTGGATAGATCATTCGCTAGCATACGGAATGATGATGGCAACATTAGTAGGACGACGTTGGTGATAACTCGACAACAACAAGAGGTTGCACGCCAACAACAAGTTGCCGAGGAAGAAGCGTAACAGCAGATGGCACAAGTTTCTATCAAAGGCGAGAGACAACGTAGGGAAGACGAGGTAAAAATTGCAAAACTTCAGGCCCCAGCCAAATTCGAGGCCTTGAAGATGCGGAGGTTGGAAGAAGACTTAGCGCGAGAAGCTGCAGCAGCTGCAGCAGCAAACGAGTTAGCGCGGAAGAAAGCAGCATCTGACGCTTGCACTCAGTAGTGATAACAGGCCCAGGGGGGGGGGGGGGGGGGTTTGGAAAGCCGACCCCGAGAAAAGAATTCCACCCCACACCCAATACTAGATTGGGTTCCAGCGGAATTAAAGCGCACTTGAGGTTGATGCTATCTTCTCACTGTGAAGATAGCATGGGGAGAGTGTAAGTGGATTCAATTCCCTTGCATTATCCACCCAAAGTGGGGTGAGTAGCGTTTTACCAATATAAGTCGAGAGGTGAGGTTACCAATAATAACCTCACCTCAAACCAGAATGGGAGAACGGCGGATGCCGTACTACTAGGATCGGCATGCTGCATTGCAGCTGAATTTTTAAGAATGCTGTGCCAGCTTGTCAACAAAATTGCACCACCACAACTCCCTTTCACCCATGACATTTGCTAGATCATCCGCATCTTTAAGGCCAGTTTCCTTTAAGATACGTCTCAAGAAAGTCATGGGCTGTCCACCATGCTTATTCACTCCATGAGGCTGCCAAAGTACAAGATTATGCACCGGCTGGTCCTCACGGCGAAAGCAATGTCCTGCAAAGCGGAGGCGATTTTGTTCTAGTGTCAAGCTCGGGGGAACCCGAGTTAGGTTATATAGTGTCTGGTTGGAGATGTGTGCATTGTACTTGACACAATGAACCCGGCGTAGCATTCTTGTGAATGTGCCATCCAGAGATTTGGTATCCACAGCAGTTAGAGCCCAGCTTGGACTCCCGTAGAGGAGTACTGGAACCACTGCTGCTCTAAATAATTGGACCTTAAGGTTCCGATTAATTCGGGGTGACTTTGGTGACGCGGATGCCGTAAGAGAAAGGTGAGGGGTCCAACCACTTACAGGGACAAAATACAGCTAGTCAAGGCTAGTGGGGGGGATAACATTCAGGGGAAGTGCCAAAGGCGAGAATTAATAGTTAGGGCCAATGGGGGGCAAGAAGGCACTTGAGTAAGGTTAGGAAGGCATTCATTGTGTATCAGAGGCCATAGTAAAGTAGAGATGAATGTAATATTGGTGTGTTAATTATATAACCGTGTCAAAGCTGGTCAGTTTATTAAGTGCTCACCCGAGTGCACGGTACGCGGACCGGCAACAGTTTTAAACCATCACTTACGTCATTTACTGTACTGCTATCAGCTATTGCAATTTGCTCTGTATTTGTACATAATTTTTACAGTATATAATCCCCCCAGAGCAAACAAGTCTGAGTTCATAAACGAATATCAGAGAAAATTGAAGCAGCCTTGCTATTGGAACCGAACGCTAAAATAATCATTCAAGGTGAACTTAATATTAATTAATATTATTCTAAGTACAAATGCACCAAGTTCAAAGTAACTAATATTTGCATTAGATACACTTGGCTTAACTACCCATAACAGGTCTGAACCAACGAACTACAGTAGAAAATTAGCAACATTACTAGATCTGGTAATAACAAACTTAGATCACAACACCATCCAAAAATGTAAGGTTTTCCCATGCTTCTACTCAGATCATGAGTATACTGTACTAACACTCACAACCAACCTTTTCTCAAACAAGCAGAGCTCCAATAAATCAGATAATAAATGGATAAACTTCAGGGACTTTAATAAATTCAACAATTCGGCCTTTTAGGCAGATATTAACAGCGTAAATTGGGGAAATTTTTAAAATGGAATTTGGGAAAAAATTGAAATTTTTGAGCAAACACTTGAACATATACTTAATAACCACCCACCAATAAAGCGTAAACTAGTAAAGCATTCAAATAAATATAAAACTAAATCAGAGTGGGAGTGTACAGAGCTGGAAACACTAAGGAATAACAAATATAATGCACTTCACATTTGGCGGAGAACAAAAACAGTTACTGCATTTGATGAATATAAAAACGCCAGAAACAGATTTAATTGCGCTAATAAATACCTAAAAAATAAATACATGCAAAATAAATTCCTTAATCAAACAACCTCAAGGGGGCGCTGGAATGTCATAAATACAATACTAGGAAGATACAAAATAAACTCAACTGTAAAATAAGTAAAACATAAGGGGACGTTACACACGGACAAAAAAATTATTGCAACAATATTCAACAAAGTTTATATCAATCTAGGTAAATTTATAACCAATGGCAATCCAGCTCATTCAAGTATAGGGAGATGCAGTATATCTGGTAAGAAACTTAAAACTACATTCACATTTGCAAACATCTCACCATTACTAACACACCAAATAATATCAAAAGTAAAAGAAGATAAACCTAGTGGCCAATCAAATATTCCATTAAAAATACTTAAATTGCTAAACCCCAAAATCGATATAATTTTAACACATATATTCAACTGCTGTCTAACTCAATCATATTTCCCGAACAGACTCAAACAGGCAATTGTCATCCCGATCTACAAAAAAGAAGACATATTAGATCCAACAAATTACTGACCGATATCAATTATTCACCCACTGGCAAAATTACTCGAAAAAATTACAGCACTGAAAATTCAACAATGTATAAAACGCAACAATCTGCTGTTTCCTCGTCAGTTCGGTTTTCGTGCTGGTTATTCAACAACAGACACTGTTGTCTATCTAAGTGAATGTTGGAAAGCAGCACTAAACTCGAATAACTATGTAGCGATAGGATTTTTAGACTTAAGCAAAGCATTCAATTCGGTCGATTACAAAACCCTGTTAGAAAAATTATCGAATATTGGTTTCGAACAAACAGCTATAAGTTTAATTCATAGCTACTTAGAAAACAGAAAACAACGGGTGAAATTAAACAATGTATTGTCGCCATGGGCAACAGAAAAAAGAGATGCACCATTTCACAGGGTACACTTTTAGGCACTCTACTCTTTACTGTTTACACAAATGACTTTTCGGAAAATTGACCTAATTCTTCAAATATAACCTTTTATGCGGACAATACCGTTATGTATGCAACCGACAAAGACCCTCACACAGCAACATCTATTCTGGAACAAAATATTAATCATATTTCGGAAATATATGCAAAAAACAGTCTACAAATGAACAAAACTAAAACATAATTTTTACTTCTTTCACCACGCAAAAACGACAAACAAACTAAAAATATAACACTCAATATTCAGGACTCTCCAAAATTAGATCAAAGCAAAACAGTTAAATACTTAGGTGTCTATAAATACTTCTCTTGATTGGAAAGAGCAAATAGATAAAGCACTGCAAAAAATGTCAATTGCACTATCATCCTTCAGAATAATAAAAGGCCAACTTCCGACAGCCACCAAAATAAATATATACAAATCATTAATATTGCCTCACCACCACTACTGCTGCATATTGCTTCACTCCTTACATCAACGTCATGGCTATAATAATTTACTTTATAAGTTCGAAAAAATACAGAATATGGCACTGCGAACCATCTACGGCACTAAATTAAGAGATAAATCTGGTACTGAATTACGTAGGAAAGCAAAAATTCCTTTAATCTCGGCCTATAGAGATAAATTTCGCAATAAATTTATTTTTCAAATAATTTAAGTGTCCCTTTCCAACAATTAGAACTGCCTCTACTAAAACACAACGACACAAAGTTAAACACAAGATCCCCGCAACTAAAAATACTCATGGTTACAATAGTTTAACACTAAATCTAATCAGACACTGGAATGCTCTCCCTCTAGACATGAGGAAAATTAATAAATTATCCCTCTTTCAAAACAAAGTAAGAAATCATTTTCTAACTCGCTACGCCCGTGAAGAAATAACATAATTATTTAATTGCAGACGAAAACTACTAAACCTAATTACAATATTATAAATTCAAATGTTTGACCTGCAAATTAAACTTGTAACAGCCCGGTTACTGTGTTATTGTGTACAGTTATTGTTTTTGTTGTTGTGTTGTGTATTAAAACTTTGTGATGGCCTGGCCAGGCCTGGCCAGGCAGATGGTGATCTACCAATGGCTGGCCCGGAGTAGAGTGTTCTCATGTCCACTCTGAGTTCACCTCACTGCGACCTGCACCTGGCAGCATGGGGTACAGGGCATGATCCAGCAGATGAGCTGTACAGCCAATGGTGGGTCATGTGCGCCAGAGTAGGTATGGGTGATGGGCCTCATATCTGACTCCACTGCGACACCCATCCTGTGGAATGGCAAACCAGGGTGTGGTATTTGCCCCGATAGCTGACTCGGCAAAAAAGCACCCCCCAACCCCCACTATGGATTATAATAGTAAAGCGGAGGTCTGGCCACTAGAGGCCAGTGGAATTACCGGACACAATCGGCCTCACAGGCGTCAGTTATCTCCTGACCGGCTGCCTGTCTTACCCCCTACTGGAGAGAGAGCGGCCAACAATTCTTTGAGTTCCTTTCTTGATGACCTTTCTGGCCCAAAACCTGGGTTACCAGTGAGGCCAGATTGTAAGGGGAGAGGGATTCTGGAGTTTGAGGCTACTCTAATGTCCCACCCAGACCAACAAAGCCATTGGTGAATCTGAGGCAGGTCACTAGACTAGCCTCAGTTAACACCCTAACACTCAGGTCCCCAATGCGACAAGGTGAGCTGACTGCCTTGGCAGATAAGCTTTGTCTTAGCGCAGTTGGTATTCAAGAGTACCGAATGCAGACTGGACAGACTGATGAAGGTTTTGATTAAGGACATGGGGGCGGTTGGCGACTCGCCCTCGCATCAACAGATGATAGTGGCAATGGTGGAATTGGTCTATTGATGAATCCAACTGCACATGCAGAATTGGACAAAATAGACCAAATCTCTAACCGCATCATCCGTTGCCACTTCTCATGTTCTGGAAGACTTGCTAAGAATTTTACTAAGGTGGTTCTGATTGTGTGCTACTCTCCAACTAGTGTTGCCCCTATAGAGGAGGTGGAAAATTTCTACCACAATCTACAAGCAGCTACTGATGTTGTGGATCAGCATGCATTCTTAACATTCCTGGGAGACTTTAATGCAAGGCATCATTCACCTACATCGCCCTGGATCTATAGCAATAGAGTTAACCGAAATTCCGTCCATCTTCAGGATTTTATCTCTGGAAATGGATTGTTTTCGGCTGGAACCCAGTTCAAGAAGCGAACTGGAAAGCTATGGACTCATAATGGACCCAGTGGACACAAGTCCCAGATAGATCATATTCTGTTTCGTAGGAAATACAGGAGCTCTATACAAGACTGTAATGCATTTACTCTTCGCCCCTTCCCCAGTGATCACCGCCTTATTGTGGCCAACCTAAGACTTAGTCTGCATGCTAGCCAAACAACGAAACCTGCCTTGCCGCGCCATGACTGGTCCTCCCTGTTGCATCAGCCAAGTGTGAGTGAGATCCAGGTTCACACTACAGCTGAGCAACAGGTATGAGGGTTCTTGCCTCTGAAGCGGTAGATCACTGCGAGGGCTATACTACCTTCACAGAAGCAGTTAAGTTAGCAGCTGCAGAAACAGTTCCTGTATTCCCTCGAAACAGGAAAAGGGCCCCCTGGACTAACAGCAAAATTCAAAAGTGCCGAAATGACCTCCAAAAGGCGCAGAAAGAGTCCCAACTTACACAGACTACAGCGGCCAAGAATGCAGTTAAGGCTTCATCTAGGTCCCTGAACAGACAGTACTCTGTTAATCTACAGGAGCTAATAAACCAACAGGTTGATGCCATCAATGATGCCGACGACAGCAGGCAATCATCCCAGGCATGGGGATCGATCAACTTGCTTACCGGGCGGAAACGCCAACCAACCACCAAGGTTAAGACTGAATCACCGGCCGATTGTCTCAATTGTTGGAAGGCCCACTTTGAAAAGCTCCTCAAAAATGACAGGGTATTGCCTGATAACTTTATAGAAGTAAAACTGTCTGATTCTGTACTCCCAGATATTCCCTTTGGCGATATCTCCTTTGCAGAAGTGAAGGCTGCTGTAAAGAGCATTAAGACCAATCGTGCCAGGGGAGTAGATGGTGTTCCCCCTGAGGTCTTTATAATACCTGAGTGTTTAAAGCTCATCTATCCCATCATAGTAGACATGTACCGAACAACAAGAGTCCCACAAGAAATGAAAACAAATAAATTGGTGCCAGTTCCCAAGAAGGGCAACCTAACACACTATGGTTCTTTTCGGGGAATCTCATTGAACTCGATTGCTGCAAAGCTATACAATAGAATTCTATTAAATCGCATCAGGGATCCCATTGAGAGACTGCTCCATGGAAATCAGAATGGGTTCCGTAAAGGTCGTGGGACCATGGAGCCCATTTTGGCACTTAGAAGGATAATTGAAGAGTTATCAAAAAAGAAAGACAGGCATCTAGCTGTTGTTATCTTTGTTGACATCTTCAAGGCCTTTGATTCAGTCTCTTGCTCACGTATGGTCAGCATACTTTCATTCTACGGGATTCCTGATGAAATTATTGCAGCAATCAGATCAGTATACGATGGTTCGACAACATTTGTGTCTACTGTTGACGGTGACACAGAACCATTTGAAGTGTTATGGGGTGTCCTCCAAGGAGACACACTTGCACCATTCTTGCTCATTATTGTGGTTGACCATGTTCTACGCATGTCCATAGATCATTATAATGATGATGGGGTGATGATAACTCCACCTACTGGCTCCAGAAATCGAGAAAATCCTGCCAAGTACCTTTATTATAGGAAGGGATCTTGGGGTTTTAGCCTCGAATGATAAGTTTATTTTACCGAAAATAACTTATCTTTTATTGGCGCAATTGTAGGACTAATCCCATCACATGCGTAATTTTTAACTGGGTAGTGTACAAATTTAAGAATCGCGTAATTTTGTTACATTGTAACATTGTTACTATCAATAATAAAAAATCAGGGGCTAATAAAATGGCAGCTGGCTTTGAAATTAATACTCCATATCTCAAGAACCTGTGGCCTAGTGGTTGTAGTCTCGGTTTCCACCTCGAGGTCCCAGGTTCGAATCCGACACCACGCTGATGAGACCCAGTAAGGTCGAAACGCGTACGTGGTTTGGAGAGATATGATATATTAATTTCAAGAAAAAATTACGCGATTCCTAAATTTGTACACTACCCAGTTAAAAAGTACGCATGTGATGGGATTAGTCCTACAATTGCGCCAATAAAAGATAAGTTATTTTCGGTAAAATAAACTTATCATTCTAGGCTAAGCCCCCAAGATCCCTTCCTATAATAAATGTATAATGACAAACACCTCAGAAAAATACAGCTTGCCAACACATTGTTACTATCAATAATAAAAAATCAGGGGCTAATAAAATGGCAGCTGGCTTTGAAATTATTACTCCATATCTCAAGAACCTGTGGCCTAGTGGTTGTAGTCTCGGTTTCCACCTCGAGGTCCCAGGTTCGAATCCGACACCACGCTGATGAGACCCAGTAAGGTCGAAACGCGTACGTGGTTTGGAGAGATATGAGATATTAATTTCAAGAAAAAATTACGCGATTCCTAAATTTGTACACTACCCAGTTAAAAAGTACGCATGTGATGGGATTAGTCCTACAATTGCGCCAATAAAAGATAAGTTATTTTCGGTAAAATAAACTTATCATTCGAGGCTAAGACCCCAAGATCCCTTCCTATAATAAATGTATAATGACAAACACCTCGAAAAATACAGCTTGCCAACACATTGTTACTATCAATAATAAAAAATCAGGGGCTAATAAAATGGCAGCTGGCTTTGAAATTAATACTCCATATCTCAAGAACCTGTGGCCTAGTGGTTGTAGTCTCGGTTTCCACCTCGAGGTCCCAGGTTCGAATCCGACACCACGCTGATGAGACCCAGTAAGGTCGAAACGCGTACGTGGTTTGGAAAGATATGAGATATTAATTTCAAGAAAAAATTACGCGATTCCTAAATTTGTACACTACCCAGTTAAAAAGTACGCATGTGATGGGATTAGTCCTACAATTGCGCCAATAAAAGATAAGTTATTTTCGGTAAAATAAACTTATCATTCGAGGCTAAGACCCCAAGATCCCTTCCTATTAAATGTATAATGACAAACACCTCGAAAAATACAGCTTGCCAACACATTGTTACTGCCAAGTACCTAACTGATCTAGACTTTGCTGATGACTTAGGAGTACCCTCAGAATCAATAGAGGGAGCCCAACAATCATTATAACATGCTGCTTCTAGTGTTGGTCTTCTTATTAACTCCAGAAAGACCAACATTTTGACAGTTAACTTTGAAAGTCCTCAGCAAGTCTCTGATCGGATGAGCATAAGCTCAAAAGATGGTATGCTTGAGCATGTGGACGACTTCTGTTACCTGGGATCATGGATCCGGAAGTCAGGTGAGGACCTTCGAATACGTAAGGGAAAGGCATGGGCAGCCTTGAATAGGCTTGAATATTTTGTTGTAAAAAACGACTTTTTTAGTTTAATCATCATGAAGTAATCCAAGGTA